>PNEQ01132710.1:0-22352 GCA_003012365.1 Medauroidea extradentata | reverse complement strand
TGTAATTATCACGTAAATTTAATTGATAGCTGCATAAAGCTCTCTCGTGCTAAAAGTTAAAAATATGCCATAAAATGCCACAGTAATAATGTAAACATAACACAGCATACAAGTATATAAACAATGTATTGAATCATGGATGTATGAACAACCCTGTTCTGGTATCGTGGCACAGTTTTATTCCATAGAACCTTCCACAACTGCTTCCATGGAGGCTAGGAAACAAGAACTTGCGCAAGTGCTTGTACAGGTCATTCCATCGTGGCACACGGGCTTAATAATGTAAACATAACACAGCATACAAGTATATAAACAATGTATTGAATCATGGATGTATGAACAACTCTGTTCTGGTATCGTGGCACAGTTTTATTCCATAGAACCTTCCACAGCTGCTTCCATGGAGGCTAGGAAACAAGAACTTGCGCAAGTGCTTGACCAGGTCATTCCATCGTGGCACACGGGCTTTAAGGTTGTGTTCATGGAAATATTTTTTAAATTACCTACACTTTTTAACTCGTATTCACATAAAAGACAAAGCAGAAACCTATTCACCGATAGAATTAAAGTTTTGCAATGAACATTACATTTACTTTTGCTTCATAAGGTATGGACAAGTACTTTAGACTGTAAGGTATAATAACCATCCATATTTCGTGTTTGTTTCATGGAATCAATCGTCCAATTTTAAAATTAACTTTCTGGAATCTGCAATGCATTTTTATGTCAGTGGAAAAGCTTAACTCTTAAAGAAATGGATGATGATATGTTGATAATAATAAAAAATACTCGCAAGTCAGCTGACGACCTATGACGAGATGACTTCCCCTCGAAATTATCCTCCCCAAACCCTTCCTGAACCTTCCTACTCCCTTCACAGTCACTAAGTCATACTGCAATACATTCCACTCCTTCCTCACAAGCATAGACTGCCTACCCGGCTTCATTTTCATACATACCTTTAGTATCGTCTGTTGTTTATTCCTCCTATACACACCTTTAGTTAGGTGGAACTGTAAACCTCCTCATTCTCCCTCTCCATTCATAACTCTACATCTTGACCAGTTTTCCAAATATCTCTCTGTCCTTCATTGCACTCCGTTCCATTTCCTTCACCATTACATAAGCCTCTTTATTATCTTTCTCCTCTCCATCCTGGCTCTGCATGCTTTCTCCACCTACCTTTCACCTATCTCGCTGTCTTTATTTGCACCTTTTCCTGTTTCTGCACCTCAGCTTCCACTCTGCAGCCACATATTCCAAAATTGGCTGTACCATTGTGCAATGTGCCATTTCATTCGTCACACAGCTAGATCTCTTCGGTAGTCTACCCTTTCCAGCATAGTCAGTGTTCTTCTCCCTTTCGTAACCAATCATTATGTTTTGTCCATATAGACTACAGTTACTTGGTAGCGCAATGCATAAGTACTTACATTGAGTGGCTTGCTCTTTTTGTCCATCCCATCTGTGTCTGTTCATCATTCTCTTTCTTGTAGAACCCGTTTGCAATTTAACTAAAATGATGTAATATTTCCTAACAAAAATTTCCTGTTATTAACAAGTTGCTTTTAAAATTGCATGTTATGCAAGTTGTTGATTTCTGATTGTATGTGGAGACACAATGGGATCCATGAGGCTATAGTAAGTAGGATTATCCACAAAGTTACCCGTAATATAATGTAGCTAATTGAGAATTTTATAATTAATGTAGCTAATTGAGAATTTTATAATATTGTTTCAACTAATGAAGACAAAATATGTAGGGCTTACATTTAGAAATTCTAATAACTGCATAATATACAGCAGTAGACCTATCAGGAACTTACAAATTACCATTAAGTACTTTAAATTATTGGTGAAAGTTAGGTATACTGTTGTGACTTCTTGTATTGTATTTATACTGGGGAGGAGAAGGATATATTTAGTTTACTGTCTTTCTTGAGACAATGTATGTTTTTATTTGCTAAAATAGTGTAAATCTAATGACACATTTTAAAGCAACCTCACTCCTTGTTCAAAGGATGTTTAATAAACATTGTACAATGTATTGCATTTTTTTGCGATTTTGAAACGATAATAGGTACTTAGGTGCACAGGTAAAATCATTATGAAGGACTCTCGTTTGTGTAGAAATAACTTTTCGCACTTCTTTAGAAAAAAAAAGAGTTTGCCCTAAATACAAACATTACCATAAATGTTTTACAAATGCAAGGCAAAGGACAAGTGTCTTAAATTAAACTGTAACACACTTAGATTCTAGCTTTTCCGAAATATAGATACTACACCACACACGAGTGATAGTTTTAGGTAATATATTCAATGCAGGGCGTGTTATCTCTATAGGGCTTTCGTTGACCGTCTGTTTAATTTCATGATCAACTGCAGGCGCTAGTGCTTTGTTATTCTTCCGCGCAGGCGCAGTGGCCCGGATTTGAAAACTGTAATGGTGTCCGTTTGTAATGCACATAGCCTATATATTAAAAAAGACTCGTCCTATAATTAGATAACTTCAACTTTTGAATTTCCGCCAAAAAATATTGGTTTACTGACAACACTGATGCTCTGAAGCGCCAGTAAAATCGGTAATCTCAGTAAACGGATGTAGCCTCGCACAGGGTATCATCATCAACCGACCATCAGTGACTATCAGTATCGTCAGCAATTTCGGAACTATAGCTAACATTACTGAAAACACTGGCCAGTGAAATCAAAGATTAACGGAAGGTGGCCCATGTCGATCATGTACGTTTGTCGCCCAAGGTCAGTAGACCTTGTTTGTCGCCTTATCTCTGGCCGCTTTCCGTTATTCACTGATTTCACTGGCCAGTGTTTTCAGTAATGTCAGCTATAGTTCTGAAATTGCTGACGGCACTGATAGTCACTGATGGTCGGTTGATAACGATACCCTGTGCGAGGCTACATCCGTTTACTGAGATTACAGATTTTACTGGCGCTTCAGAGCATCAGTGTTGTCAGTAAACCAATATTTTTAGCGGAAATTCAAAAGTTGAAGTTATCTAACTATAGGACGAGTCTTTTCTTAATATATAAGGGCCAGAGAGGGTATCTATTAATTTATATACGTTTATTTAACTTCTGTTTATAGTTACAGAAGCATTCGTCGTGCAGTTTGCAAAGACTAAATAATGTGTAGAGGTTGAATCGTACCTTGTTTATGCATTTAAATATAATGTATACAGCTTCCCAAACCTTAAATACACACAATGTATAGGCTGCGTCGTAAAAAAACGAAGAAAACAGTATCAGCCGTAAGTAGTGCTAGATGTATCAATATGCTAAAATTATACCAACTTTATTGTTAAAGTAAATACAATTTATACAGCGAACAAAATAAACATGACAGTTTATCGCAAGAAAGAAATCACAGATATGCCAGAGATGTACATTGCAGTAATGTTTACTGATTTTAATGTTCCGATATTATCTATTTACTGACAGTGAAAATATTTTGCTGATTACTGACGGTGTTCCCTTATTGTTCACGGACACTGGCGAACTGTCAGTGATATCAGTGAAATCAGTGAATAACGGAAGGTGGCCTATGTCGCTTCGTGCAGTGTTTTGTTTTCGTTGGTACGTAAACAAAACAAAGTACGGCGCGGCGCACACACGAAAATGGAAAAACGCTGGCTTTTGGTTTTATTTGGGAGCCAAACTGGAACAGCTCAAGAAGTTGCTGAACGTGTATGGAGGGAAGGAAAATTGTAAGTTCTATAAACTGACTTTGGCGTACCGCTCGTATTTACAGAAGTTTACGTGATGCAATAAGTTACGTATAATTTTGACAATAGTTGCTTTTAGTGGAGAGTGAACATAAAGAAAAATATGAATATTACTGTATGTTGAATATAAAAAAAATAATATAACCATTGGTGAACTCTCAAGTAAAAACGAATTGAGTTTGACAGTACTTTGACTCATTTGTTTGTTATATTTAGCTTTGAGGTCCTTTTTCTATTAAACATATAAAAGTCTACAGTAAACAAAATGTCTATAAAATACACTGAAAATGGGACTGGCAATACATTGAATGTTCATAAAACAGAATTTCTAGTCTTAACAACAGGTGAGGTCAGCATAAACAAGTTGTGACATTCCAACTCCTTTGGGATCAGGAAGCCATACATATTGGTTGTGATGTTCTGAGGTGCAAATAATTTGGCGTAGATCTATATTTAAATTGGGCCTTAGTTTCATCTTCTCCACTGACTCAGTTATTGGTTTCAAGTAAGCACAATAATAATAATAAGTTAATCCTCGAAATTGGGCGACCGCCCGGTGGCGAATGAACTCTTCCCCATTCTTACTATACCAGCCTTCCAATCCCTTCCTATAATATTTGTACACAGTAAAATTGATTTTCAGAAACACATAACTAGTACAACTGGCCATTTTATTAAAAGTAAAAAAAAAAAGTTTTGCAGAATCACTACTCATCGTGTATCAGCCAAACTATTGATTTAAGGCATATAGTTTACCAATAAAAAATGTTTCTAGTGACGTTCTAAGTAAACAAATTTTTTTGTAAGGTTAGGTTTTTTAGGTCAGGTTAGTTTAAGTTAGATTAGGTTAGTTTAAGTTAGATTAGGTTATGTTAAATTAGGTAACCTAACCTTACCTAACCTAATATTAGGTTAGGTCAGGTTAAGTTACCTAACTTAAGGGGCCCGCCTCGTGGCACATGTGTTTGCGTGCAGTCTTCGCGAAAAAACAAATTCCCTATGGGACTTTAAGTGGTGACCCTATTGTTTTCTTTACGAAATCACTTTACTAAAGTTCAATGCACTACCCTTAAGTGGTTTCACATGTATTCGGCCAGTATATTTTCCGCTATAGCAGACTGAAAACCCCGTTTTGACCCATTTTGACGTGGCCTGAAAGGGGATTTATAATACGTGTGTTGTCTTTAAAGTACTTAAGGGCAGTCGTCTGAAGTGTGTGTTCTTTTCGTAGAGAAACGGTGTGAACACACGTGTATTAGTTTGGGTGTAAAACTTTTTCTTCAAACACGCTGCAGTGTGATTTTATGGCAACGAGGCGGGCCCCTTAACCTAAACTAACATAGCCTAACCTAATATAAAATAAACTTAAAGTAACTCTAAATTAAACTAACCTAATCTAACTCAAACTAACCTAACAAAAAAATTTTTTATGTGGGATCAGAAACATTTTTCATAAATAAACTATATGTCTAAAGTCAGTATTTTCCCCGGTACACTATGAGTAGCGATTCTTAATATTTACTGTAGTGTGCCCCCACGACATTTGTGCAGGTTTCAGAGAACTTGGTCGCTGGGATTCTCCTCAGTGACACAAATTGTTTCAGTGCTGCTAGGAATGCCGCAGCCGAGAGGTCGGTTACAAACCCTAATTGCGTGCCTTGCAGCCATATAAATGAACAAACACACCTAAACCTTTACTGCTGCCCTTTGCCATTTTACGTCTGGGGTGGCAAGCAGAGGTCCCTCAAAGTCAATCACAACAGATCTAAATGGACTTACTTGTTCAAACCGTGCCTTTAGTAGCTTGTCCATCAAAGGTGTTGATGAAGTGGGCCTTGTTTTGAAGCAGGCAATGCATGTGTGAATCACAGGTGATATAATTCAATATTCCCTGCAAACCAAATACAATGTAGTACCTGTTTTTGCATGTAGATGTGTGACGTGGTAGTGGGCCACAAATAACTTAGACAGCCTTCAGCTACAGGTTCAGATGTTTGTTGTTGACCGCCTATCCTGGCTGCTCCAGTTGAATCCAAGAATGGTGCCAGTCGTGGGATACGCTTAGGACACACCTCCAACTTCAAAATAATGCAGTGAAATCCTCAAGTTTAATATGAGTTCAATCTCTGATCACTGGCAATTTTCACCATTTTGCGACTATTATATAGGTGACTGAATCACAATTTGTCTACAGAAGATGAACAAGCCTTGCGTAAACTAGTGGTTCTTTGAGCATCAGAATATCTACCCAAATTATATATTATCATGTATTAAAGTGCCAAGAAGTATGTAATTTAACCATTTTTAATATTCATATTGTCTATCAACAAAGAAGACCGTACCAAGTTCTGTTGAATATGTAATTCTTGCCACCTGAATATGTTTTTGTAAGGTAGTATCTGATATTTTAAAATTACTGTAATGTTGAAACATTTTACTGTATGTGTATATTATGTACTGTTCCCATTTATAGTAAATTCTCATTTTGTATAGTCGAGTGACAAATTTTTATTCCTGCTCACCAGACACTTTGAGTTTAGTACACGTTCATCCTCCTCTTATAAGATATAAATATAAGATTCATTGAGCAAAAAATTAACATTCTTCAGGAAATATCCTTTCCCGATTTTCAGTTGCTTTGTGATTTTAGTTGAAATTCTGTGGGGGGGGGGGGAAATATTTGTTTCGCTTAGTTATAGTTTCCAGCGTTGTTTTTCTATTTTACTATAGACACTTGTAATTTAATGCATCTTCTGGGTATAAGGTCTCATATTTTTATCTGCTGTTAACTATATGTCATTTTACTGAATAAATAAACAAAAATATTTTTTAAGTAATGTAGATGACTTACCAGTAATAACTAATAGACAAAGAAGTTTGTCACAATTTTCTAGGTGTAAGTTATATAAGAATAGTAGATAAATGTGAAGGTAATAATGTGTGCCAGGAGGCATTTCTCGGGGCCAGTGCTGGCGATGGACGACTACAATGTCAGCCAGCTGATCTACGAGCATCTTGTGGTATTTGTCTGCTCGACGACAGGCCAAGGGGAGGAGCCAGACAATATGAAGTCTTTTTGGAAGTTCCTGCTGCGGAAGAATCTGCCTTCAAATTCTCTTCAGAATATGAGGTTGGTGCGTCACATTTAAAATAGCGCTACATTTAATTACCAACATATTGCTTTTATTGAAGGTCATAGGCTTTTGTGGCCACTGTCGTGACTTTCTGGTTGGTCTAGTAACATTTTAGTCTGAGTCTTTGTGGTCTTTAAATTAGGTACGTCTTTGGGGTGGACTAGGCCCGTCTATACATTGACAGGGTGGTCACTAGGCAGAAAAGCATGGAAAACCGGAAATTGTGCATGCATGTGACCACAGGGAAAAATCCTTGAATTCTGTATGGATTCCAGCTGTCTCTAAGAAAAAACAGTGGCGGAAAAATGCCAGTTTCAAAAATCATCGTTAACATGTGAGTGTAACAGTACACTTGGAATGCTTTTGTCGTAAAATTAGGAAAGACAGTCACGCTACTGTAACTGCCAGACAGATTTCTGAACGTGAGAAAAGGGGGTAAGCCTTGCAAGGGGGAAGAGAAGTGCGCACAGGTGTGGCTGTGCTATCAGCTGTTTCACTAACATCAGCTACGGAGGGATTGGTTGTGTTCAAGCCAATGGAGGGTAAACAACAGTCAAAGCAGTACGGGAAAGTTATGTATTCACAGCGTTGAACGTGTAGTTACTGTCCGCATGCCAGCTATGACACCAGACCCTGGTGGGTATGTTTTTTTGTCTTTGAAGGTGAGAACTATACTAGGCTAATAGCATGTCGAAGTACCATATTTACCCGAATGAAAGACGACCCCCTACAAAACATTTGTTTAAATGGCAAAAAAAATTTTTTGACCTGAATTCAAGACTACCTCTCTGGAGGAAAAATAGTTAGGTACTTACAGGTATTAAATGTAGCATGGATGTAACTCTCTTGATGAAGTGAATGTGAGAATAGTAAGATTTATTCACAACACACTCTCAGTAAAAATCAATGAGCATGATTTATTTACAACACAATAAAAATCAACTAGGAAAGACCATATTTACCAGAATGTAAGATATTTTTGAATTTAAGATGACTCCTACATTTTGAGATTGTTTGACAAGAAAAAATATTTCCAATAAAATAGAAAGGCGTGGATTTTGTTTATTAATTAGATGTAACATGTTATATTTTAGATACTTCTCTATTTAAATAATCTTGAACACACACACATAAAGCACTTGAATGAAATTTCAATCACACTGGTAATGGTTCAGATGAAAGCCTTAATTTTCCACATTTAAGAAATGCAAATTGGAATGTGGAAATGTTTTTTATTAAAATTAATTGCTGAGCAATAAGCAACTTGTATTTACGTGCATAATCGCTGAATTTTATTGACAAAATTTTTAGGGCTGTGCAGTATACGTAAAAGTATAATATATATATCGTTAATCCATTCATGTGCGGCCATTTATTAGGACTAAAAAAATAAGACGACCCCCACTTTTTTAGGGAAGTAAAATTTGGAATAAAACTCTGGCTTACATTCAGGTAAATATTCATGTGCGGCCATTTATTAGGACTAAAAAAATAAGACGACCCCCACTTTTTTAGGGAAGTAAAATTTGGAATAAAACTCTGGCTTACATTCAGGTAAATATGGTATATACTAGCCGTTGTGACGTAAGTTAGGACGTGTTTGTTACTGTGTTAGGAGGCTAAAACAGTTTTTTCGATCTACTTTACAGGGAAACTGTAGAATTGATATGCTGTAGTACATCAAGTTTCCTGTGAATTAGTTTCTATCATGGATCCATTGACTTAAGACGATGGTTCTACAACCTTCAAAACAGTGTGTGCCACATTCACAATCTAAGTGACGCCCGCGGGCCACTATGAACTACGAATTGCGATGTGGTCTATGGGGGCCATGCGTTGAAGACCACTTAAGGGAATCTTTCGAATGTAGCCAGGATCTACCTCAGGAAGTTTAAAAACTATTGCACAATAAAACATGCTATCCACTGTAATGCAATTTGGTGTAGCTGGAACATATTGGTAGCTCACACAATATCCGTCATTGTGTTCAATGAAACACTTATTAAAGCAGTGCCTGTTATATCTTAAGGATAAAGTAATGTTGCTTGCGTTCATTAAAAGCACATATACACATTGCCACGAAACTGTTTTTCAGCTGCAATTACTATATCATACAGCATATTCACTTTAAAGGGTCGGTGTTATTTAAATTGGCATTGTTTGCCACAGAGTTTGATGCTCCACCAGCAAAACAAAGGTAGGCCTAATATAAACTCTTTGTGAATGCTACTTGTTCTCTTAGCTGTACCGAAAATTCCGTTACTGTATTAGAAGAACTATTATTTTTGCCATTGATATAATTTTTATTTTAATAATAATAATAATAGTAATAGTAATTGACTCTAACCACTATCGATTCTTAAAGAAGGTAAAATTTCGACCAAACAGGTCTAAACCAAGACTAACAAAAATTTGCACGTCGATCCAAAATTTCTTGCAAGTATCCCTGCTCACAATCCTTCGAACTACAGTAGTTAGATTTCAAAGACGTACTTTTGAAGGCTTCTCGGAATGTTAGCACAGCGTCCAGGAAACACAAGCATAGGTGGGGAATAAGACCTGCGACTAGGCCATAAAATTTAGAATTAAAGCTTGACAGAATTGGGATTCTCATAAAAATGACAGAACCTGATAGGAATTCACCAAAATACAGAAACAAACAAAAATCATCAGGTCTGAAAAATGCAAATACACTCACTACAGATTGGCAGAAATTGAACTAGATTTTACAAAAAAAAAAAAAAAATAATAATAATACATGAAACGTCTACAAAACTGTCAGAGAGATTATCAAATTATCAGGCACCTGGTCTTTGCTTCATACACCCGGTTGGAACTTTGGAAACAAATTATCATGAAAGTTGCAAATTTCTAGCAGTTTATTTCAAGGCTCTTTTATAATGTGAATTCCTTAAAGAACAACTCACCTTAGAAAACCCTCATATAATGAAGATTCAGAACCCCCAGCATTGGAAGAAGATAAAGAAATAATCCATGGACTCAATAATAACAAAGCCCACGGGAAGATGGTATAATTGCTGAAAAGCTAAAGATAGGAGGTGAGAGTGTAGCCCGAAAAATCCACTTGATTCTTGAGAACATCTGGATCGCTGAAGAAATCCATGAAGATTAGAAATATGTGCTAATCCAGCCACGAATAAGAAAGAGGATAAAACCAACATTAATAATTGTATAGGAATTAGCTTCATACCAATTATTTACAAAATTTTATCCAAAGCTCTGCTCATTAGACTTGAGAAACGAACAGACCATCTAATAAGTAAATACCAGGCAGGTTTTCGATAAGGAAGATCTTGTACGGAACAAATCCTTAATCTCAAAACTATCCTACAACTGCGCAAAACCAGACAAAGAGTCATTGCCTGTATAGATTTCAGAAAAGCGTATGACTCTATAGACCGTCAAACACTTTTCAGTACTCTAGAAGAATCACTCGGTATCGCGATGCAAAAGCGTCCTCAAGGGATGTGTCTTCTCGGCAAGGTGTGGGATAAATTTCATTAGGTAGTTTACTAGACCTAGAAAACGGCGCAGCTCTGTTGTGTTTGAAGGGTCTTGCATGTTGGTCACCGCCTTAGTCTTATCTGGATCAGGTCTTACTGTACCTTCACTCACGATGTTGCCCAAAAATTTCACCTCCGTCTTCTGGAACCTACATTTCTCTTTATTGAGTGTAATGCCCTGTATCTGCAACTTCTCAAGCACTGCTTCGACCCTCTGATCATGTTCTTCTATAGTGCTCCCGCACACCAGGATGTCGTCTGCCTGATTTACGACGCCAGGCATTCCTCCCACTATCTGCATCATTTGTCTCTGATAGTGTTCTGGACCAGAGTTAATTCCGAACAGCAGCCTATTGAAATGATATCGGCCGAATGGTGAGATAAATGTTTTTATTTCGTAGTGTATTGGTGGTTATTCAGTCCCAAATACAGAATCTCGACTTGAATGCACAGACGTGTACCGGTGACAGTATTTTGTGCTGTGTACAGTGATAGTACTATATTAGGCATTGCGAACTGAACACCAGATAGTCAGACAATCATATGTAATTGCAGTACATGTTATAAGAGTTCCGGGTACGTTGTCTCGTACCAATGTGTTTGAACAAAAATGTGAAAATAGTTTTACTAATTATAATTATTTTTTATCTTTGTGCAGGTTTTTTAGTAGGGCTAATTTTTGCTAGACTACAATCTAAGACAGTGTTTTACTCAAGTGATGCAATTTATGAGAGTTGGATTTTGAAGTTTGTAGGTATCTGCAATCTTTGGCAAGAAACCACAAATATTATATGCAGTGGTTGATAGTTATATGAGCTGAGACTATTTCGAGAAATCAATAATTTTAGTTTAGAGCTAAATGGGCAAAGTGTGTTTTGTTATATTATTGTTTCTTCATGATTTTTAGCAACACCGATATTAATTGTGTGTTGTGTACGAGGACGTGCTTGACCTGTATGAGGAAACTGCATTACTTTATTGTGCAGCTACAGTGGAGATGATAAAAATATGAGAAAATGTTATTAAAGAACTCAATGTAGGACAAACATATCTATTTATACGATATTTTAATCATTTATTTGCTCGTGATATTTTGCTTGTGTATATTTTCATGTTACGATAGACTGGCTGCAAATTCACATGATTGTTTACAACAGTAATGGCAGTGCCCAAATTTGCTGCAATGCGAATAAAATGATGGAGAAAACAGTCATGGTGGCACAAAAACAACTGAAAATAGTTTTTGTGGCAGTTTCATTTAATCTTTCAACTGTTTTTATACATGGCTGCCGAAAATATCAAAGAAGGGCACGGGACGGGAATGTCATTCATGCATTCTCATAATTTGTATAGTGTGATGAAAACTAACAGAACATAATGTTGAAATGGGTAAAAAAAGTGTAACCACACGAAGATTTATTGTTATCTTTAACACTGTTAACCGGTGGCACCATCAAATGTATCAGGGTTGTTGTGCCGCTACAGAAATACGCAAAGTAAATAATCACTTAAATGTGTCAAAGCCTCCATCGAATTTGTTAAGTTGAAAATAATAACTGATGAAAACAGTAAATTAATGAACAATAAAAGAAAGGTGCTTCCTGCACCACGTCGCAACCAATAATGTTACAGTGTAACCGGGGAGGGGGATATGTGTAAATGTACAGTGTACCGATGGTGCCTGAATGTAAACAAAGTCCTAACCTGGCTACCAAGTATGGCTAGCCAACCATTAATGTATCAAATAAACCCTATGTTGAATGTAGAGTAAATCGTGTCAGAGTGTAACAGTGTATACATGGCCAATTTTCACAAATTCGTAACTAATAAAGAAAAAAATTACTCAATAGTCTGACAATTAGTAAACACTAGCTCACACGGGGGCATATATCCTTCAGGACGTGGCCATAACCACAATCACAACAAACAGTGAGCAGAGTAACTTTAAAGAGGGACTGTTTATCTGCTTCACTCTGTCTTGACACCAGAACTCCATGGGCTTATCCACAAAATAAAAAAAATCTTATATTAAAAGCCCGTACACCATTAACAAACAAAACATCAACACAGAAATAAGGGGGAGGGGGGGGTAAACAAAGCTAATCAAAACAAATAAAAGGGGTAACGTAGCTCAGATATCAAATTGTATGAAATTAACATTCATAAATGAAATGACTAGGGGGTGTTGGAATCATTACAATGATGGATTAGTGCGGCCATGTGTGTGGTGTATCCTTGTATGAAAACATAACCTTAAAACTACAGATTTTACATTAAGTAACTACTTGTCACCAACTAAATTGTGTCAAAGGTTCTACTAAAATGCGTTAAAAATAAAAATATCTACTACTGTTGACAGCAGGGAAATCTTCATAACCAAACACGAGTGCATCATGTTTATTTATGCCAAACATTTCAAATGAACAATTTCAAAATAAAACAAACCAGTTATTCGAAGTTCACGAACTGCCTTAACAAATGAGCGCCGAAACATAACAAAAAAAAAAAAAAATAAATACGCAACCAAATGCTGAAATAACAACAAAGAAACCGGTACTGGTTATCGTTCTTTATGTGAAAACAAAAGGAAAAACTTGGAGAACCCGCCTTTAAACTTCAAACAAAATTTAATTGTCCTCCAACTGAGGCTCAACCACATAACATTTTCGCAAACTAAGAATCTCTCGGACTACGAGATAAAAATCGTACTGACCGGTCAAAACTACCGCATATCAATTACTTCATAAAAACCTAACATTAATAACATTTCTGCCATACAGCACCGACTCTACCAACAAATTACGCTGTCCTTGCATTTTATACAAAGAAATAATGAAATAGTGAAAATATTAGAGAGTAGATAATTTCAGGTAGATAAAATAAGAGTATAGAATTCAAAACACAATAAATCTAGTGATGCCGTGCATACTCACAGAAAGTTTTAGGGCGTTGCTCATATTATTTTAAGCCTGTCGTCTCTCCGTTGGCTTCTATAGCGTACTACAGGCTTTAACATTATGCCATACTAACCTGTAAACAATGCCGGACTTCTCTCACTTGATTTACAGCGCTCGTGTCACTACATCCCGCTGTCAAAGTCTACAACCAACTACAACTACAGTACTTAGAATTTGGAATGGGTTTTTAACCTACAATCAAAAGAATACTCAGCTCATAGTAAAGACCTCTCAGCCTCCTCCGGGCTGACCCTTGGACAGGAACCACTCTCTAACTTCACTGAGCACGTCCGTTGCTCGTTGCAGCCATCCCAACACTCTACCAATCTGCGCCCTCCGTTCACTCGGTTTGGCCCCTTTCCACGACATAACTATGACCCGAACGCGAGCTTCGGGCACCTATGCCTCTAAACTCCGCCTACACTACTTTCATCCTCGATGCTCGTTCGCCTAACTTCTCCCCACCCTGAGTCCAGGGTATCTGCACCGGTCTGCAGTAAGTCAGTAATTACTTTCTTGAGAAAATCTCCTTCGCTCCCCGCGCTAAGCCCTAACTTGTAATGTGGTGGTCCGCGTGGCTCAGCGGATCCCATGCCTGGCTCAGCTATGCTAAACTCGTCTAACGTATCTGCTGCACGATAACGCTGGACGCAGCCGTCAGCATCCCACGCAATGTTATTTCATGCCGTAGATAGGTGACACTGCAGCGTCTAGCTCTGCACCTGCCCATGCTACTTGAAACTTACTTTTCTCTCAGCGAAATCTGCATGTGAAGCCTATAGAGCCTCTTTCCTGAAAGCAAACTCAAAAAACTTTAAATAGTATAACAACATTAAAATACAACTAAAAGAAATTCTAATATACCAACACGAAAAAAATGAAAAGTCTGAATAGAAAAAAGTAAAACCTCTAGGGAAGAAATAAAAAAAAAATCACAAAAACAAAAGTAACTTACAAAAAACAGTGTAACAATATAAAAACTACAAAAAATGTCAAATTACCATTATTCTGATTCAAGTTATACATTATTGGTGTTTAATAAAGGCACCAGAAAAAATAAGCAGACAGGTGAGACATTTTTATGAATAATATAAAACTTCCATGAAAGTAACTAAGCACACGTTGAAAATCACACTGAACCTTGATCGCTACCAAAACTATCAACTCATAACACCATTACGTTCAGTTTTATGGGTGAAACTGTGGGAGTATGTTCTTGGGGAACTGCCCGTGCCTTACTTTCCCTAACATCTTTCCTTATTTCCTTTTTTGGGTACTATACATACATTATTTAGTAATTTATTTCTGTATTTTTAGTGTTATTGAATGTATAATGTGTCAACATTAAAAAAACCACAACGTGTGTGATTTCTAAGTTTCAGTTTCAGTTCTATCTTTTGTTTCAGTTTGTGTGAGAGGGATTAACGGCCAAATAAAATACCTTGTTTTACAGGTTCGCAGTACTGGGACTGGGTGATTCGTCTTACGTGAAATTCAACTTTGTGGCAAAGAAGTTGACTCGCCGCTTACTGCAGCTGGGAGGTCAGCCGCTGGTGAGCACCGGGCTGGCGGACGACCAGCACGATCTAGGAGCAGACGCAGTGGTCGAACCTTGGATCAAGGATCTGTGGAAGGCGTTGGCACACCCAGGAGACGTCACTCATACCAGTATTGCGACCACGCTTTGTCTGCCTCGGTTAGTGGTTGCTCTTGAAGCAGGTGACTTTATATCTGCCTTCTTCACTTGTAGTGTTTTGTTAAGTTTAGGTTCAAACTGACTTACCATACATGATGTGTGTGTTTAATATCAGAGGCCTTAGGTCATACAGGAGTAAGCAGAACATGTGTACAGTATAGAATATATCCACAAATCATTCATATATACTAAACAGATACATCAGCACTGGAAAATGATTGCCAAATTATCATCATGATGTTGGCTGAAGCAGGGTTATATTTGCAGTTAAAGTGTTAGTATCGGCGCCCAAAGAAAATATGGAATATTAACCTCCTTGAATGTACTAGTAATGTAAAATTATCTAGGAGAGGTTATTTTAATTTCATGCATGGTTCAAGTCAACTGAAATTGAAGGTAGGAGTGTGAAAGAAAAAGGAGTAGAGTAAAAAAGAGAAAAGAGAGAGAGAGAAATTAGATAGGAAGGGGAGACAGAGAGGAATGTTTTTGTGTGCTGTAGTTCCTTGAGTTGTTAAGTTCAAACTCCTATCAATTTACAAAGTATCCACAATAACACTACTGTATTACCATACGTGTAAAACTGTTACATATTTAGGGCTGGGCCAATCACCAAATTTGCCGATCATTCCGATACTGATCATTTGCGCCGATCATTGCGATCAGGCAAATTAAGAATTAAATAGCTTACTTATTACACATAAATAAATAAAAAGTTAATGAAAAAGTTACCATTTTTAAAAACCAATTGTCATCTGTCAGAAATAAGTTTTTGTCTAAATAATTCAGATCTTGCAGCATATAAAGGCACAAAAAATAATGTGATGTAGTTACACTTAAAAAAAAAAAAGTGTTTGTTACATTACTGCATATTACTACACATAGGTTTTTATCTTTTAATTTAATGGCATTTTCAACATTTACTGTACCCTAACTATAAATGATAATTTAACACACTACACATCCCATAAACTTGAGCGAGAAGCAATAAATCTTTGCGGGCTGGCCGTTGCATTGTTAAAGTATCGTACATACCGCCAGGAATAACATGGGAACAAGAGTACCGTATTTACTCGCGTAATCGCCGCATATTTTTGACCAAATTTTAGGCCCAAAAAATGGGGTGCGGCCATTATGAGGGGTTTTCAAAAAAATTACCTTCTAAATTTTGTATGGTCTAGAATATAACAAATGTAAAATGTACATTTTATTTACTCGTCCATAGCGTGACCATTTCTCCAAAAATAAAGAAAAAGATTTTGTCGGTGTATAGTACAGTAAACATGGAAAAATTAAGAGACTATAAAATCTTGGTAATCCATTCATGTGCGTCACTCAATTAAAGTTGTTCAAAATTATCCCGCATAAGACGTTTACATTTTACGGTCCATTACATGTACGCTATTATTTCCCGTGAAGTAGTTTATAAACAAATCCGATTCACGCTTGAAACGTCACAACTCTCCAGATGCAGTTACGTTTATCAACAGAGCATCATCAACCAGCGAGCGCGACTCATCGTGTCAACAGCGCTTAAACCAGCGAGCATGACTCATCGTGGCAACAGCGCATCAACAAGCGAGCGTGACTCATCGTGGCAACAGCGCATCAACAAGCGAGCGTGACTCATTGTGTCTGGTACCTAGATGCTCGGTTCTGCCGCCATGTCTTATAGGCACGAAAAACGAAGGATCTAGTCGTGCGTGCCGGCGCGCCACGCTTCCGATCGACGAACGTTTGCAACGGACGCGTTTTGGAGATCACATTTTTGCCATTCTGACTAAGATGTTTTCTCGCCGAAGTCCATAGCAAAACCTGATCTCTTGGTAAACGTCTTAACAGAGTTTTACTGTATTGTATCCCATGTTGAAAAATATGGGGTGCGGCCATTATTCAGAGTTTTTAAAATACTGCACTAGGCCTTTCAAAATAATGGTGCGGCCATTATGCGATGGCGGCCATTATGCAAGTAAATACGGTAAATCACATGTTTTTATTTTGTCTTAGAACGAGTCTGTTTGGACAGCTGAAGGGGAAGAAAGAGAAATAAAAAGTAAAAAAAAAAATATCATTGGTGGTGGGCCATGTGTGAAAACGAGTATCTCTAGGTTTAGCATTGCTTTTCACTGAATTATCTACCTAGATTTGGTAGTGCTCACATAGGTCAGACATGTTTTCTGTCTGCACACTGCTGGAATAAAATCACAAACTGGTGACCTTGCTCAATGTCAATGCATACACGTGCGCGCATTTCTGTTACTGCTAATTGTCTTCGAACTAACTTTGTGCCGCCGCTAAACACAGTTCACTACTAGTGCGTGAAAATAAAGCAACTACCAATTTTGGCGTCACTTATTTTTGCTGACAAATAACACTATCATTACCTACCCAATGGACAAATGAACAATTACATCGCCCGTCCTAGCTGATTTTTATGTGTCTCGGGCAAGTGCACAAATTATTCGACATGTGCTACAGTGTGAAAGGGCACACAGAATTATCATCAGACATGCATGCTAAAATAAGTAAATAAATAAATTACTACATTCGTCAAACTGATTACATTAGTATGCAGCGGCTGGTAGTGTAATCATGTTGACTGCCGGCGCGTGTACTCTTGGCCGCCCGCCCGCACGGGCGAGACACCGCTGAGGCGGTCCAGCGATAGATAGCCATACTTAAATGAGTCGGTGAAGATTTTGGCCCGTTTTGACTTAGCGAAAAGTTGCACCCATACTTGTTGGGTATCATTGTAACCAGCGCGTACTTACTGGTTAAAATAAACCTATTTTTCCTTAAAATAATGTACTACTTTGTAATGAAATAAGATTAAAGACAGTTTAAATACAATTTTTGGGTTTAGGAGTCATAATCGGCCAAATTTGGCTATAGCGAATACACGACTATAGCGAAGTTTGAACCCAGAACCGTGACATTTCGCTATAACGAGACTCTACTGTAGTTGATTTTCTTCAGTGTACTTGTAGTACATATATAAATGATTTATTATATTCTTAATGCCATCAGCAAGGATTTTTGCAGTGCTGTTAGACAAATCCAGTCTCAGTCCATTCACTATTGGTATAACTTCAGAAATTGTAGTATCGCTGTTATTCACTACCAGGGTAACTTAGTTGAAGGTTTCCAATACTGATATTGTTTATTTCATCAGAATCCAGTTACTTGTAGAGATGTCAGTGTTGAGTTTGAGTTCTGGAAGCAGAAACATAACAGCTTTTCTGTGAGTGTATAAGCTTTCCAACATATGATATGTAGTATCCCATCCAGTCGGTTCATCTTGGACTAAATGGTGTTTAGGGAGATAATTTGCCTCTTGGAATTGAGCCAACTTCTTCTTGTTTGCAACCAGAGAGTGTTTGAAATGTCCTACCACCCTTCTTGTTCGAATACACATATCAGTAACAGACCTCAGATTAAAAAAGCATTATTAAGTGCAAGTTGCATTATGTGTGCGGTGCAGGAAATCCTCTTTAACATTCATGACGTCAGTAGCTGCAACTAAATTTATTGCATTATCGCTTACAATACAATGGATGCTTTCAATGCTAATTCATCACTGACCAATTACTTCCGAAATAAAAGTAGACAAATTGGTAGCAGTATGGTGTGTGTGCATAAATGGGACCACTTCCAAACAGAGTTCCTTTCTTTACCATTCAGTGTCCACAAAATTAGCTGTGAGAGATGTGTAATCCTGTTTTGCAATAGACAACCACATATCAAGTGTTGAACTGACAGATGTAGCTTGAGAAAGTAAATTCTATGTTTCTTCTCTTACTTTCATGTAGAGGTCGGGAATCAGTTTCCTTGAAAATGTTGTTCGGTTAGGAAGCTTGTAGCGTGGCTCAAAGTAAGCAATCAAATTGGTAAACCCTGTAACAATAAAGAATAGTATCTTAAGAAAATGTTATGTGGTTAATGGATGACAGAAAATTCAACTTTATTCTCCAAAACTTTTTTTAACAAGCTGGTTTTATTGCCATTCATTAACTGCCTTAATTTTTAAACTTTCTATCATTATTTATTATATTTAAATACCTCTATCTTCCACAATACTGAACGGTTTGATGTCTAGACACATCATTTCTGCAATAAGTTTGGTCATTTTAATATACCTAGAGTGCGACATTTCAAGCTTAGATTTTTTTTTTGGAACATGAAAGTGATGGTTTCTTGCTTCGTGATTGCAGTTGGAGTGCATGTTGTCGACTCGTAAATGCCTTCTGGTGAGCTACTTCTGCTGGTTGAAGGTGATGCGGGACATGGTAAAGTTTCACTTTGTGAAATTTTGTTGTGGTGGAATGAACGAAGATGCCTCGATAAATTTGTGGCTGTAAATCCTCTTCTGTTTGTATCACCACGAGATATACTTGCACCGCAAAACAAGCACGTTGCTTTCGCACTGTCTTTATGTGGAAGTTAAAAATATTTCCACATGAAACTACTTTTATGCGACATCAACACTTGTTAAAACTAAACTTTAAATACTCACTAAAAATAGACGTCAATAATAACAACAAACATTATCGGACTATGACCATAGATAAACACACCACAGAATATATGAATACCAGTGTTGATACAAAGTACAAACTGTGTTCAGATATTGAATTATCACTTCCTTCTATAACAGTTTTGCTTCTTGTTCCCTATATACTGATATGTGATGGAACACACCGTAGTGAATACTCTAATTGGTTAACCTGCGGGTGATAGTTTGTTTCCATTCCAGTAGCTGGTGTTCAATACACACTATTCTATGGCTGTGGAATTCAATAGGCGTAGGTTAAAATTAGTTTTGTTTTTGTGAAAATCAAAGTTTTTATTGTGAATTATATTTAAAAACTCTGGCAAATAATTATACAGCATGTTTTAAAAATACCCATATGCAAATTAATACTGTAAATTTATGTTTTGTTGATGAGTGATTGTAGGCCGACCTTAGATTATGTGAGTAAATTTAAATTGTACAACTTTGGTAGTTTCCAGCTTAATTTAGTATTTACGTATTTATTTTGATTTTGTATGTAATTATCGGCGTTTGATGATTGGTAAATCATTTGCGTATCGGTACCGATGCAGATGTGTTAATATCGGTCGATTATTGTGATCGGCATCGGCCCAGCCCTACTGTTATTATCTGTGATAATCCCAATGTTCCTAGAAAATTCTAACTAGCCACAATTGTTTGATCTTCTGTGTTAGCTTGCAATTTTTTAATACAACTTCTGCAGTCTGGTGCACATGTTTCTGACAAGTTGCAAGCTCCATGCAGCTGCTACACAAGAACCGTAGCATGCAGTATGTATTACTCTCTACAGAAATTAAAGCAGCATGACAGTGTGTGACTTATCATTGTGGGTTGTCCACAATGTATACTACCCGTGGTGTCATCCCCCATGATAAGCAAGGATAATCGGAAGTTGACTTTATTTATATTTGTTGCAAGAAATTGCACGGTAAAGAACAAAATTAATTTTGTGATATCTCTTGAAGGGGTTTTTGAAAACCATATCAGACCAGCTCATGCCAGGCTGTAACGGCCAGCCAATATCTGGGGTTGTAGAGTATTTAGCAAGCGTCTATCGGCAAGAGAAGAAAGCACCCATTGAGTAGTGTTTTGGGAATGATTTTTTAGTCTGCCATTACAAAGGACCATTTATTATGCTAGGAAGGTACACGCCTTCCTTTTAGGAATAAATAGTTTTTTTTAATATAAATTTAGTAACTTATGTCAACACTATGAAGGGCAGAGCTAGTGCAGTTGGGGCACGCTCTCTGGCAGCTTCTGTGTGTTGCAAGATGTACCTGTGAGCTTCGGTACCAGTTAGGTTTGTCAGGCATCTGGCAATGATTGCTTATATATTGGTTTGCAGATGACGAGTGGAACAGGTAGGGTTGTGATGTTTCACATCATAGAAATTATTGACCACGTAGATGGCTACAATTTGTCATAGATTGTGGTGTCATAAAGGAGATATTGAGTTCCCGACAGAGACGTACCCTGCGGGGTGATCAGAAAGGGCAGCTATTTTGGTAAGGTGCTAGTAGTGTAGCTGGAGCTTCCAAGTAGGGAAGGGCTTCACTACTGTGGATAGCTGCCCTCTGAGATTCTTCACGAAAGCATAGAGATGTTCCCGCCCTCCACTACTAGAGCTTGGGGTGTCAGATTTCAGCTGCCAGTGTTAACGCTGTTCACCTGCCCGAGCAGTGGGTCTGCAGGATTACCACCATTAGCACCACTCTGGTTCCAGTTCTAGGGAAACTCCTTTGATATTGGAGCTCAGCTCAACTCAAGTTCCTTTGGAAGACCGGAGCTAGCTCACACTACAAATACATATTTACTGGAGCTTAGTTAATTTTGAGTTCCTTTTGTTAACTGTTAGCGATAGTAAAACTTTAAGTGACATCTATGTATTCATTTGCATTACTGTAAACTAATTTTCAACACTGAGGCCGGTATTCTTAAACGTGGAGGCTGCGTACCTAGATGCTCGTTCACTCGCCACCGCCAGGATGAGAATCTAGGCGCGCGCTTGTTATGCAACAACATAGTCGCTCGCTTGGCCTCGCCCACGCGTGCGTATCTCAAAATCACCCCGCTGCCAAAGTTTTCAACAGAATTTTTTTTTGTTTCTCGACGGAAGATTTAAGCTTTTCTACGGAGAAATAAGTGTATACGGTGGTCAGTGCTAGTATTTTTAAAGGACTTAACTTACATTTAACATTTGATTTTATCAAAGTCAGTTATTTAATATATTTTTTTTTGTTTTGTATAGGTTCCTAAAAATCCTTTCGTTAAATCGCTGTTTTCATTATTCCCAAGTTCGTTAAATCGGGGCTCTACTGTATACCAGTTTCAGGTTCACCAGTAATCATTAAAGCATATTGTCAAGCGGCCAAAATGGTAAACATTGATGTTTTTTGGTGTTTTTTGAGCATTAAAATCTTGGTGCAGAATCTTTTATAGGGTACAGATATCTATATCACACCTTTAACGTTAAGGGCTTGGGTGCGAGTTTCTACAGTTCTTGCAAAAATATTTTTTAAAACCCAAACCCGGGCCTATATCGTAAAATCCCTTCGTAACTTTGTTACACATAGTATTATCTTTATACGTTTATTTATATAAATGACTGGACTTTACGTTTACCCTAAAAACATTTATAATCGAAATGAAACTACTCCTCCCAATGCTTTTCTTATGGTACTACATCGCCGGCAGGTGAAAATATTTTTTGTGGCCGCTGTAGGCATTATTTTGCAAAATCGCTACGTAA
>PNEQ01132708.1:0-18343 GCA_003012365.1 Medauroidea extradentata | reverse complement strand
TTCGCGTTATCATTTGGTAGCAGACTAAACTTCACTTTCCTGTACATAACAGAGCATAATCTGAAATTCAATTGGCCACCAATTTTCATGTGTTGTGATTTACGTGTGTTACGTCTTTACAGAGATTGGCCTCTCTACCGTGTAAGCATTCTCCGCGGCAAGTCACGACAATATCGGCCAGCGGGAGACGTCGAAGGAGCCTATAGTCATTTGGAGTCTAGTCAGCAGTCCGAAAATAACGCGAATTTTGCATGTCCCTAACTATGAGACACGAACATTAACTTAAAACCATCAAAACAGGCATGCGAAACAAACAAATAGTCCCATACGCAACATATGCGAAATGTTGTAAGTAAAACACTTGACAGCACAAAAAGGAAGTTTTCAATGAAGGAAACAGTTGCAACGGCATATAAACATGCAAACAATTCGGAGACAATACAAGTTTCTGTGAATGAAAAGCGCTGCATTTCGGGAATTGGAGTCAATTGCCATCGTCGGGCCTGAAGTGTTCCATAGTTTTACTTTTCAAATTCTGTACATCTTTCGTATTGGGCGTTTTGTCTGTTTCGGCAGTCTGTTTTTCCTTTGGTCGGATATAAAAAATGATAGGTTTAGTTAATGTTCGTGTCTCGCCGTTGCTTTAGGATGATTTTTTCTGTGGTTCGTTTTAACATCACATAACTAGAGATGATGGTTTATCGCGGGAAAACTTGACTATTTGCTAGGCTTCAACGTGCGTTCAGCTTATCAAAAGATTACTAGATTTTCCTTGTACGTGAAGCTACTGCCCTACTTGACTAAACCAATAAGAATACCGCTATTTTAATATTTGATCCATGTTATTGGTCTGTAGACAGCTACGTTGTGCTAGTGTTTTCAAGGCTACGTTGGCACAAAACATTTTTGCGATATTCCATCATCTCTACACATAACACATTATTTTCTAACAGATCTTAAGAACATAAATAATGGCGTTGATACACAACCCAATTTGTCCCATTATAGCGTAGTTTTATAGTTTATGAGTGTGTGCATGTGTACGAATATATATGTATATATAAGTAGGATGATTTTTTTAACAACACGGACAAACTTATTCAGGTGATTCATTATGAAATAATAAGCAGAACTTTTCGCCTAAACATAATACTGAGGGAATAATAAGTATCTAAATATCAAAATTTAAAATTGTATTCCCCCTAATATCAGAAACTTAATGAAATAAAAAACAATATCTTCAGAATTCCCTAATGCTATTGGGATCTTGAAATCAACAGTAAATGCTGCTTGATACATTATACCCTTGTGGTAATAGCAGCGGTGGCTACCCTCTAATTACATACATTTTTTTCTGTCCGGATTTTCGAACGTTTGATGACGGTTTATTGAGTAATGAGACATGTGTAACACAAAATGTCTTCTTGTTGCAACTTTCTAGGACACACCGTTTAAGCTCAAAACCTACCTTCTTGGAGATTCGCTCATACATACAGAGTCTACATGTTTTAACTGGCTGGGACCCACAACTTTCGTTCACAACTGGCTGCAACGGTATGTACGTAGAATGTGGAACAAACTGTTCCGCGACTTTAACAGTGTTGTGCATGTTACTTACAGTGAATGTCCACCATCGTCTCCGCGCTGAGCACACCACATGCATGTTCGCAACATTACCTATACTCTTAGGCTCTGTGTCTGCGCAAATCTTAAAGTTTGTACTGAGCATAAATTGTACGTCCTATACAGTTGCAACAAGAGAACATTTCTTGTTACACAAAGTCTCATTACTCAATGCACCATCTTCAAATGTTCGAAAATCCTAATGGTAAAATGATTGTCTGCAACAAGAGTGTAGCCACCTCTGCTATTCTGATGAGGGTGGAATGTATGAAGCATTCTTGCTGTTGGTTCAAAGATCCCAATAGTAATAAGCAATGTTGAAAATATAGTTTTTTTATGTAATTTTGTTTCTGATATTTCAAAGGAATACGGTTTTAAATGTTGATATTCGCAGCCTCATTACTCCCTTAATATTAAGTTCAGGCGAAAAGTGCAGAACACAATTTCAGCTAATTTTTTATAAGGACTCACCTGTCGGAGTTCGTCGGTGTTGTTCAAAAACATCCTGTATACAGATTGTTCTGGGAGAAGACGTCAATAAAGAGGCGGAAGATAGAGGTGCCCAAGACCTACCAAATAGGAAACCAAACTTGTATAATCCGATTCGCAACCGTCTAAAAATTATGAATTTTTAAAGAAAGTTTGGCTGTACTCTACACTGAGGTAAAAATTTACTGATGGTGGAAATAGTATTGGACCGTGTGAAACAAAATTTGTTCACACCAAAGATTATTAGTGTCGTCACATTTAAAAACACATTTCACGTCACTGAGAGTACAGCTTTGCGTGGTAGTTGCTGCATCATATTCACAGTGGCCGCGGTAACGTAGATGTTAGTGCATTCGCCTCCCACCATGACAAACTGGATGTAATTCCTGAATAGCCTCACAGTCAGATTTTCTGCATGTGGGAATTGTGGCAAATACATGAAGACGGTAATCCATTGTGTACCCCTGTTTTCCGTTCCAGTGCCGTTCCATGCTCACATTATTCACCATAATGAGGGTGAATGTGAGGGTATTACAGTCTTGTAACAACTAGGTATTAAGAGCCGATGAGGGTGACATAATGTTAAGGACAACCCAATAAACATTCCCGAGCTCAGATGCGAACCTTGGACCCCTTGCACCGCAGACCTGCGCTTTACCGACAGCGCTACGGGGGGACGGCACCTTCATAGATTACAAGACACCATTGTCAAGAACTGCACAAATCGCTCCATTACATTCCTTTCCTTCGGATCAAGACCTTGCACTGATTCTCGACTAGAAAAGACGCAATACCCTCACACTCACCCCCCATTAAGGTGAATAATGTGAGCATGGAGCGGTACTGGAAAAGAAAACTGGGGTACACGAAATGACCTTCCCCTACCTCCCCGAACCGTCATCATGTATTAGCCACAATTCCCACATGCATAAAATCTGATTGTGAGGCTATTCAGGAATTACACCCAGTTCGCTATGATGAGAGGCGAGCGCACTAGCCTCTACATAAGGTGGGTGTCTGGTGATGTAATTCGATTATCTTAACTTTCCATTTCGAAAATATCAATTATTTAAATGAAACAATTGACTTATACACCTTTATTAATAACATTTGATTTTATATTCTCTAATTAAACATATAACATTTATGACACATTTCAATAATTTCAAATATTGTGTAATATTTTTGTTCCAATAAAGCTGCATTTATTTTTTACTCGTGTACGAATTTCAACCCTATAGCTGATTTCCCATTTCGAGGGTCTTCTGCACAACGTTATGATTTCACATTTACTGCATTGACGTCTGTTAGTTTAAAATACTGGTTTTTACTCATTAATTGGCCGTAATATGGTGTAGTTTTTCCAATGGCGGATGATCATGTATATGACCGATTAATATTTTTTTTTACCTCGTGCGAATTAGAGCCATCTTTAAGAACCAATCACAGCTTTTGTGAAAGTGATTTTTTACCCCACAAAACTGTACTGCCAGTGACGTAAAATGTATTTTGAAATGTAACGACTCGAATCATCTTTGGTGTGTACGAAATTCGTTTTACATGGACCATTAATTTTCCTCCTACAGTAAATGCTTAGCGCAGGGCAGGTCACTTTATTTACGCCTACTCCCGGAACAGCCTATATATATATATATATATATATATATATATATATATATATAGAGAGAGAGAGAGAGAGAGAGAGAGAGAGAGAATGTTCAAAAATCACGTACAAACTCTAGCTGGCTTCCTTGTGAATAGTAAAGTGGGAAATGTGTGGGCTTTTTACGTATTTGTAATATTAAGGGAGTAATAGGTCTCAAAACATAAAATTTGAAAACTTTAACAACCCCACAAACAGAAAACTAATCAATGTAATATGACAATACTCACAATATTAATTCATGTTAATGTGACAGACAAACCAACAGCAAACTCCAGTTGATATATTCTACCCTTACGAAAATAAAAAGGGTGACCGCCCGTAAATTCTTTATAAAATTTTTAACGTCAGAAGAATCAAACATTTGAAAGTGAATTATTGAATAGTGTGACTTGAGTAAAGAAATAGTTCCTCTTGTAGCAACAGTCTAGGATGCATAGTTTCCGTACAAACGCTTCCGAAGATATGATTTGGTGATTAGAGCCTAGCACGTAGGCAATACTGCGTACACAAGTATTTGTTTTATCCCACTGTGCCGCACACACGATGTTGGACATAAAATGTGTGGTTTGTTAACATGTGCTGTAAACTCTTCTAGTGTTACAAACACATGTCATTGAAATACGTTGGTTTAAGGTAGAGTTTTAGCATGGAATGCCGCTTAATAATTAATGAGTATTCGAGTAAGAAAATAAGTAATAATATTTACTGCAATAAATAGTTATGGCGATTTACAGTACACAGTGTTTCACTGCTTGTGTGACGCTCATGTGGATTTGTTTTCAAATGATTGATTGGTACCTGACATGTAGAAAGTCTACAAGATAGAAACACTAGGGTTGAGTGATAACGAAGGTAAGAAAAAGTTGACGACGTATCACTCCTAAACATCCACAGCACACCAAAATCAGTGGGTCTAACCACAGCCTATACGAAAGAATGCAATGTTATTTGCAATGTTGGCAATGTTTGGTTTCAAGAAGATGTACACCATCGAGGTTAACACGGTGTCTTGATTATACACTCCTTGTGATGTGGAGGAGCATACGATTACAAACATGTCCGCCTGTGAATGTTGCACAACTTTCAACACAACTTAGTGGCAGAGAAAACGCGCCTAGCAACAGTACAATGCCACCCAGCACACACGCTAGCGGTGTTAAGCGAACTATGTCTCATGTCACCACGAGGGTTGTGTACCTGGCCGGTAGTAAAGTCCATTCTCACACGATAATCCCCTCAAACAGTTTGCAGTACACTGTTCCATGAAGGTGACGCGTATTATGTATATGTATTACATCTTTGGAAATCAATAAAAATGCTCAAGTGTTACCACACAATTAGGTGGTAACATACCACTCAATTTTGTTCTCGATGTAGGGAATGATTGTATTTAAGGCAATGATCTTTCGTTTATTTCTTACAATTGCAATTAACTCAAATATTTTTTAAACAAATGGTTTGAAAAAAAACTAGACCGTATATAGTCATACGATATACATTTTTGCCAGTCAGTTTATTTATTATAATAATGTACTGTCTGCTAGCAAAAAAAAATATTTTGCTTCATTTTGGCTTATTTTGACAACAAAATATATTATATTTCAGGGCAAAAAATCTAAAAACCCGTTTGGTGTATTGTAACAGAAAATTTCTAACACAAACAATGATACATGAGAGTTAAATCTGTAAGAATGAAATTTTATGTATGTATAATTTTCCGTTAAAAAATAGTTTCGAAACCGCTGCAAAATTAAAGAGAGAGGCCTAAACAATAGTTGTGCAACAACTTAAGATCAACGTAAAGTAGCAACATGATTCACAGAATCGTTCTTTAATGTCCAATAGGTTTTGTTAACATCAGTTGAAACATTTTAAAACGTCGATTTGTAAGGGCGGATATCACCCTTGCGTCTTACTGTACGACATTGTTCGTGTGTAGTGTTTTCTACCACATTTTAGTTAGAGAATCTGTTCACGGCATTTGTACCTGTTGAGGCGGCATCGTGAATTTATTGAACAGTGAGTAATGTTGTTTACACTGATTGTCCATCATAACCTGTGCATTGAGCACAGCAAATTCCAAGTAAGCAGTTTTGCCTATGCTCTCCTGGCACTCGATCGCTGCAGCCAAAGTTTCGCGTGCAATTTTAACAACAGTGTCTTCTAGACAGTTGCGATAAGAGGACCACTTTTGTTGTAAAGCTCACTTTACTCAATAAAACATCTTCAAATGTTTGAGTACCTCGACGATACAAAAGTTGATTCCAATTAGAAGGTGGTCACCCCTTTTATTTTAGTAATGGTTGAAAATATCAAACAGCATTTTAAGTGGGTTCGAACACCCTAATTACATAAATCAATGTTTAGAGCATTGTTGTTTTACATAATTTGGTTTCCGATATTTTAATACCATACAGTTTTAAAACTCGGTATTCAAGATATCATGAATCCCTAAAAATTAAACCTAGGTACTAACGGTCCAGTGTATTTTATATTTTATTTTTCTTAAAAATCACCTCATTGCGTCTGTGCCTGTAGTTCAGTAACGACCTGTATGCAATATACTTATATTTCACCTTAAAATTTGAGCCCACTTTACGACTCCAAGCGTCAAGAAAATTGCAATGCAAGATGGCACAAGAGAAGTTAGCCATACGAATAAGACAGCAAGTCATGATCATATCCTTGGTTGTCACAAATGTGAATGTTTGTTCAAGTGTAATAGAAATAATAAACATTCAAGACGTCATAAAGTATCGCGAGAGATACATCGTCGGGGAAAAATACACAGAGAGACCCATCAGTAGTTATGTATCATTGTAGGCTACTGGAAGGGCACGTAAGCCTTTAAAGAGTATAAACATGCCGAACGCTAATGACTTCACGCTGAATGGAACCATCATTTTGAGGTACGACGAAGACATATTTTGCAACAATACCTTCAGTTAAGATGACTGACATTTCTTACTTCTTGTGAAATATAAAATGTAAATTACTATAACTTACAATGAAGTTGAGAAACTACGGCGAATATGTATATAACGTGATAATAATACTGTACTAGAATCTCAGAGCTATAATCATTGCAGGAAAACGTTCACTTTCACGTTGTATCATACGCAGTTGGAATCAAAATCAATGCTAAAAGATGTACAAATTGTGGTTTTTAGGATGAAGAGGCGGTTATGAGAGGCTTCTGCTGGAGTCCTGGTGCTCTAGATCATATAAGACTGGGATCAAATATATTCGGATTACTTCGAAATAAAGAGTAAATAGGATCTTGAGCCGGTTTTTCTCGGTCTCGGGCTGGTTAGCATTGTTTCTACCACTATTTGGGGTAAGTAAGAGAATTCTTCTCTGGTGCTGGCGACTACTTCGGCAGGGATGGCGACCTGCTTGCCTGTGACGACGGAGGGGGACTTTTGCTATGCCAGGAACTATTTAAGAAATGCTGATATAAACTGTAGATAAATCAACTATGTATCGCTATCTCTACTGCTTCATGGTCTTTGTATCCAAGTTCAATGTGAGACGACATGAAGCTAATACGAGTACAAAAGTAAGCGGTTTAATGATGTTAATTAGAAATATAATTAAATGAGTTTTATTATGTGTGTATTACAATGAGAATCAGTCATGTTTACGTCGATTCAAATATATTCTATATGTTCAAATGCTTCCTGCTACTAATGTTATAGAATATGAATTTTCATTAATAAATATGTTTATCACCAAAAATGTGTTTCTGTTTACCGTGTCTGTGTGTCTGGTAAATAAATTGGGCAGTATAAATGATATTAAATGCATATAAATTACTTTACGAGGTATTCAGCATAGTAATTTTATCCTAATTAAACTAAAGGTAGGGTGTGAAATAGTACTTGTGTAATGATATGTGCTGAAGAGTTAGGCGACAGTAGATAAGTATGCGAGAAAAAGTCATTCACGTCAGAAAAAAAACAAACCGTAAATCGATTTTTTAAAAAATAAATAGCGTTAATGGACTACCGAAAATCAATACTCATGATATGTTAGTGAGAAATTAAAACACAAACACATGGGTTGGAAAATTAAAAGGATACGTAAGTATAAATGTTACTATATAAGTTTGAAAAATATTAAAATTAAATAAACATAAATATAAATAATACACATGTAGTATTTACATTTAAAGGGTTGAAGTAAGAAGTAAAATTTGTATGATGCAGTATGTCCAAGAGGAAAGCGAGCGGGTTTAGGTATATGGCAAAGAACCAATAATATGGATTATGAATATCATTAAAAATTTTATAAAGGATCATTCCTAAATACTTTTACAAACTTCGAGTGTGTGTTCTTTACACCAAAACTAGAAAAAAAATCTTTGTAAACATGGGTCCAAAAATCCTTAGTTTTTGAGTTAATAATAACAGTTTATTTCAGTGTGTTGCAAGTTAACCGGTAGTAAAATTAATGTTGTTAGGTAACTGAACTATGATATGGATACAAGTATGCTGCCGACCTCACTTGTATTCTCTATGGCGGATGTGAGAGTATTTGACAGGATGCGACACTGCATGGTCCAACGTGTGTATTTGTGCGAGGAAAGAAGATGTCATTTGAAATATTTGCCGTGAGTTTCTGAGTTTATGATAGTTTCACCTGTGCTAATATCAGAAACTCACGGTAAACGTTTGAAATTACATGCCCTTACTTCCTCACATACATGCGTACGTCGTATCATGCAGTGTCGCATCCTGTCAAATACTTTAACATCCGTCATAGAGAATACAAATGAGTGCATCAGAATTAATATTTTCATAACATAATTAAATTATATTAAAACATTACTTTTACTACCGGTTACCTTAGAACATAACTAACTAAACTGTCATTAATAACTCAAAATCTAAGAACTTTTGGAGCCATATGTGTGCAGATTTATATATATATATATATATATATATATATATATATATATATATATATATATATATGTGTGTGTGTGTGTGTGTGTTTGTGTACACACACACATAAATATATAAACACATGTATATATGGATATTTTACTTAATTTTTTGTTTTTACGGTTTTAGTGTAAGTAAATTATCCTGCATGTTTGTAAAAGTATTTCTAAAACATTCCATACAGTTATAAAATAAATTATCAATTAGATTACGAAATAAAGGTGATAGTTACAGATATGTGAGTGGGGTGGGGGAGATTTGGCTCTTCAATAAACCCTAAGAAAGAATATTGAATATGCAACATTTTGTAACATTTCCAAAAACAAATAATAATCAGGCTAAAAATTACTATAAATTTATGTAAAATGTGTTAAAATATTTAGAAATTAAATATATTAAAATAATGTGATCCTAGTTAGACAATACGAAAATAGAAATAATAAGTGTAAACAAATAATAAAAAGTACGCAAGGAAATAAAAACATGAGGAAAAATAAACATTCCATAATTAATGAAAAATAAAGTGAATTTATATTAATGTAGATTATAACTAAAACTGTATTTCGTAGAAAATGCGTCTTTTAGTGGCCGAAATTCATGTTTTGGGACATCGACGAATGTTTAAATTTTAGCTTTTGAAGGAAAATAATAACTTAAAATTAAAAATATATTCCAAGATCCCTCTGCTACTAGACGTTACTTATTTTCTGATTAACAAAATGTGTCGCACAGGGTAGTATTAGTTATGAAGGTGTACATAGGGCCGGCTGCTAATTTATAGGTACAATATGCTATAAGTACATTAAAACGTTTTATACTTTTCTTAAAGTCTTAGTACTGAATTTTATGTATATTTTACACGATATCAAAAACATTATAATAAACATTGATATTGTGTAAAATATACATACAAGTCAGTACTAAGACTTTAAGAAAAGTGTGCAATGTTTTCATGTACCTTTATCACATTGTACCTTTAAATTGGCCGCCGGCCTAAGCTAGCAGGTATGCATACCTTCATAGTATAAAGTACTGCTACTACTCTGTACAACACATTTTGTTACTCAGAAAATACGTAACGTCTGGCGGTCATCAGATCTTGCTCTAAGAGGAAAGTAGTTGTTTTCTATTCTTCCTGAGCGCCACAGGCCGCCTCGCTGAGAGTTCCGTGAAGTCAAGGCATAATGCTAACTGTTGTTCTATGGGAGCAGCAGGCCATCGAACAACAGCTCCTGAAGTGTGTACAGGCACATGAAGTTTAGCCTGAATGTCAAATATACTTAGAATTAGCAGGGCCTACATATTAGAAGGATAACCGCCAAACACTGTCACAAGGCTACAAAATAACGTGCGAAAAACCTAATTATAGTATATTTTATTGTTGAAATATTTTCACGTGTGAGTATTCGCAAAGAAGTTTTGAAAACCATTTCTGGTAGTGTGAGAGTAATTTGTCACGAATAAAGATGTATCGTACGTATACTCAGCATACTTTGCACTAGTATGGGAAACTTCACTCCATTAAGTATATTCGTTTCTGGGACTTTTGATGAAGGGAAAACGTACCATTGGTGGTAAGTAAAGACTCAACTGATATTCTCAGGTAATGATCGTTAATATTTTGATAAATCATTAGAGGCTATAATTTTTTGGCGAAAATTGTAATCACAGGATTTCAGGAACATGTGCGCAGTGAAAGTATTTATTTTTTTTTTAGTTGGCTGCACTATGTGTTGAAGAAAATGTCCGTGTAACTAGTAACTAATGTGGCTACTCGTTTGTCGGTGAATGCAGCTCTTAACCCTCGTGACAAACGAGTAAATAGTGGACTCCTGATAACATACAGTGAAGCACTTTTATAAAACTGTACCACGCTCGAGAATATGTTGACCATATAACAACGCGTGTAGGGAGGAAACACGTTAGGTTTTGCAAAGATAGCCATGCTGATAACAAGTATACCCAGTTGATGGTAATGGTTGAACATGTGCAGAACAAACCTGGAGATGTTTGAAGCCCTCGCAGAGTTGAAGGACACGGCGTGTTCCGACTGTGTTGAGGTTGATGGCTTCCTTGAACTTCTGGTCGAAGCGCACATTAGCGGCGCAGTGGAAGACGACATGTACTTGCTCTTGTAGCGTGTGCTTATCCTCGGTGCTGAGACCAACATCTTCCTCAGAGACATCGGCACGTATTGCAACTATGCGCGACGCTACGTCTGGCTGCTCGGCACGTACTTTCTCCAACAACTGCGCACACACATACGCCATACTCTCAGTCTTTCTTCTTCTCCTCTCTACGAAATCAATTTAAATATCTAATATTAAATAACTTGGCATTTTACACTGATATTAGGAATACCGTGCCACATAATTTCCGTTTTAATCTAGACACGTTTTGGGAATGTGTTGGCAACTTCACACGAGAGTCGATATAGCGTTTTTTAGCAAGACGCGTGTTATAAAAAAATTACATGTTTTTGTACATTTGCAGATGACAAGTAAAATATGTAATATTTCTTTAACATAATACTATGTAACTAGGCAACTTCGTAGATTAAAAAAAAAAGTATATATTTATCTGTAAATGAAATTGTTAGTATATCTGAAAACTAGTTTTGCTGTTTTTCACATTTTGGTCAGTTACAAAATAATCACTAAAAGAGGAAAATGTAACTTTTGTAATGTACAGCCCAGTTCGGCATTCTCCATTGTGCAGGATATGCGTCGCGTTTAACTGTTGTAAAATGATTGCACATATTCATTACGAACCCTTAAATGACATTTCACTTGGTGACATGGTACACGGTTACTTAAGAATAAAGAGCTGATTATAGTAAAGATGAGTTTATCTAGTTAAATTTATGTTAATATTAGGTTGGCCCAAGTGCGGAAGCAGCAAGTAGGCCATAGAACGAACATCACGTTTAACCGTAGCCTCAAAACCCAACTCACTGAGCTGGCATGCAATATTCATACTGATAACAACTCACCTCTTTGAAACTCGTGACGCTATCTTTATATGACGTCACCGTACCTAAGAATAACCACATAACATACATTTTCTCCCGCAAGTAAATTATCTACACAGTTAAATGATGAACATTCGTACGTAAAAATGTAACGGTTTTTGGAATGCTGCTTCCACAGCAGAAATCCTGCAAGATTGTCAGTTTCCGATTAAACGTCTATTGACCTTACTTCTGTTCACAGCAAAGCTCCTTGAGCAGCCCGCTACCTTAAGAAATCTTCGAGGTTTCATTAATAACTGGATCGTTCCCACAGCTTTACAGCAGGTTTCAATGTTTTGTCGTCATGAACCCGTTACTCTTTCCGCATGTCGGGCGCTTATCTCTGTCACAATCATCCTTGAGCGGTTGGAAGGTTGCGAGCACGATGTTTATGAAAACACGCCTCTTGACAGGTAACCTTCTAGACACACCTCGTGTATCTATATGTCTCTGGAAGTACTGAGATCCATCTGCGAAGGAACGGAATACTACATGAGTGGTACATCGAGCCCAAGTAGGCAGTTAATTCTCCGGTGACGAAGTCGTGTAGAGGACGAACATATGCGCTGAGGCGGCGAAAACACAAGAAAATCAGAGTTTTGTTATAGGGCACTTAAAAACTGCTGCAGATAGAGAGTGAAAATGTGACTTGTTCATAAAATATATGAGAATATCACGCTGAATTATAAAATACTGATATTTCCTAAAATTATTATCTACGATTAAACATTGTAGAAGAAACATTTGAAACCATGTTGTTTTGTTTCGAAAGTGACTACTGCGGTATAAAGGCCCATATTAACGAACTAAAGCAGTGAACAGCAGTTATTTATGTCCTTCACGCCTGGCGACAAAGACAGATCATCTATGCTAGATATCAGCTCGTGGCCTGCTTGTCTACACCACGACATTCCGCATGTACAGCTTTTAACAGGTTTTTCCTTATTTTCCAGTAGGTTCAATTAACGTATCATGTCATGCCATTCCTTTAACAAGATGATTACATCAGTTTAATATGGTGATAGTTAGTTCTGGAATGTGTTCATGAGGAAAGAAATTTTCCAGCATAAATATCAGGGAAGTTCCTTCGTTCATGGAATCAACTACGCGCATTAAAAACAGTCAAACACACAAAATATAACAATTCTACAAAAAAGAATTGTAATTTTCATTGAAAATGAAACTACTTCTAAAATTATACACACACACACACCAACACACACACACACACACACACACACACACATATATATATATATATACAGTTATAGAAATATATTTTCATTTCTTCGTCGGCAAGGATGACTGAATACTACATAGGTAGTTCGGAAAACCGTATTACAAACTTCTAGTGCTATTAGAGAGCACTGAGTAGAAAATATTTTGAATAAGATGCCATGTCCGGAAACGTACCGTTTCCGTGCTACAACCATTAAAATGTATCAGATGTGTTGGTGTTTCGCAACCGGATAGGACGGCAGAGGATCATCTGATGTCATGTGATGTTTACTCTGCTGTGGTACTGCTGTCGTATTGTTACCAAAATTAATTTGATTTTCTTCTGTAATTTGTCAAATGTTTCTTACTTCCGTACCTTACGTCACACTTTATTTGACATGGTGCTCTTCTGACGTCATAATGCATATGCGGTTGCAAAACAACTCCGGCACATCCGACACATTGTGATGGCTATAGTACGGAAACGGTATGTTTACATGACACGGCACCCTATACAAGATATTTCCTACTCAGTCTCCTCTACTAGTCCTTGAAGTTTGTAATATGAATTTCCGAACACTCTGTATTTTCAGGGTACTTTAAAGATTTGTTTCATATAACCGTCAAGCGGTTTCGTCAGATGTTGTAGGGCTATGGTCTGTACGCTGAAGCATGGACTAAGTCGTGATTTTAATCGGAAATTTTCGCATGCATAAATCTAAAAGCGATTCAAAATGTCTGACCTAGTTTTGTGTTTTCGACTAGGTTGTGCTGTTTGGAATTTTGATGGTGTAAGTTCTGCTTTAATAATTTCAATATTATTTGCTAACAATAGTATTTATGGCGACCAGTTGTGTGGTGCCTACAGATATTATTAAACAACAAAGCCCATACTTGCGACTAATTACTCATATAAAGTCAGTTATGACGCATGGTCGTGTTCAAAGACAAGTTTTTTTTTATAATCAGACTACACGCCTTGATAATTGGCAGTAATGTAACTGCCTGCCACTCCCTATGCTGGTGCGTTGCTGAGACTACGTCTATAACTGGAGAATTATCTCTTCGATTACACGATACTTCCTCGAGATTGTACCTGCAATTGCCAGTATAGATATTTCATATACAACGCAGAGTTGTTAACAACAAGAAATTGCTAATCACCGCACAGCCTAGGATACTTGTGAGTACGTAGGCCAGTGTCGGATACTGGACAAGAGCATAGTCTTGGTGTACGCATGGCGGAGGCCGTGTAGAATGGCGTATATGACAGTCAGTGTCCGTCAAGCAGCAAGTAAGTTCAGGTACGCGGTCAAAGATCAAGTTTATGTAAATGAGAGTGGCAACTCTGGAATGAAGCTACTATTACACGCTACACTTGTCTTTACCTCACTAACTACTAGTGCTGCTTCAGCCTTAGTCACATTCTCTGCATGTAGTCACCTTGACTAACATTCTGCCCAGCCCATTTTAATACGCATTATCTCCCGCATTAACATATTCTATCACTACTACCAGTCGATCTTTGCGAACGTTTGACATTCTAACACATTTCCTTATGCACTGCAGCAATTCAGTCATGACGTCTGAAAAATGCACAAAAAAATAAGTGTCTCTAGACATAACACATAAGTGAAGGAGGCAGATAGTCTGTCGCATAAGGAAATGTGCGAAATCGAGAATACTGAAGGCCGCATTCTACGGGTCCTAACTAACTGACTAGTAAAGTTCATAACATGTTATAAATACTGCACTGGTTCATGATAAGTGCGACAGTATCTGTTGAGAGACCTTAACTCCCTAGTTAGTTTAGTACCGATATTAATTTTGATACAATTCTGTAGTACATAACACTCAACATTACCGTTGATATGCTCTTTGTTTCATATAATATAATATTATGAGTTCACATGACTCGAGGGTTCGACCGCTTGGCTCAGTGGTGCCGACCCCCCGTGGTTAAGTGTTGCCGATCCCCCGTGGCTCAGTTGGTTGAGAGGCCGGCTTTGGTGCGGGGGGCTCTGGGTTCGATTCCCAGGTCTGGCTGGGTGTAAATTTGTGTTTGTCCATTTGGGTCTCAAAAATTGTCACTGTGCAAATTGTCTCACGAAACGTACTGGGGTCACTCACATTAAGTCGCATTAAAGGGGGGAATGGTTCGTGTAGTGACGATGCGGATGCTTCCGCATCACCGCTGCACCAAACATTTTTTATTAAAAAATTTAAATAAAAAAAGTGGTTAGCGCTCCTGGCTGCTGAGTTAAGTGTCCCGGGTTCGATTCCCGGCAGAGGAGGTGACGTTTACAGTCACTTACTCTGGTTCAGGACTGGGTGTTTGTGTTCGTCTTGTCTATGTGCCACACTTCAGTGTACAATTGCGACAATTACACACAAAGTGCCTGGGGGTTAGGCTACATGAATTAGCCAACTTAAAATTTGGGGAGGGGGGGGGGGTAATGGTTGTTGCAGTGGCGAGGCGATAGACTTGCATTGTACCAAACATTTTTCTTTAAAAAAAAGTCAAATTAAAAAGAAAATAAAAAAGTGATAAGTGGACATGCGGTTAGTGGCATTGACATGTTACTCCCGACCTTGCGAATCGTCACAAAAACGCGAGATTTTTTAATATGTACTGTAATATGTACAGTGTATTGTAGTGTTGTTAAGTCATAAGTAAATTAATTTTCAGAACGTATTTCTATGCTTTTTAAAAATGATTTTACAACACTGTCATGTTAATGTAACAATAATATAATTCGCCAGTAGTTATACAGGACTTGTTATTGCATTGCATATTTGAGCTCTACCTTTTTATTAAGACATTCATATGTATTTTGCGTATTTAATTTTCTACGAAATGTTCTCTTATTTAATATTGTTCAGCAAGTTCCTAGCTGCGATCAGTGTGGAGAGTTGTGCTGAACCCGTGCAAACTCACCGTGCGCGAAATATCCCGTGTTATAGTTTCTAAACATATTGTTTATTTTACTTAATATGAATCCCAACATCAGTGAATTACGTTCTTGCCGACTAACATATTAAAGTATCTAACTTACAAGAGTTATATTTAGGCCAAAAGTAATTTTTCGTGTAATTTTATCCTAAAATTTTTAATTATTTATTTTTCTCCAGTTGGTAGTTAACTATAAGTTAAGACATTGGAGAAAACTGCTACAGGGGGAAGTCGATAACCCGAACTTTGCCGAAGTAAGGAGGCCACGAACCGACACTGCACTTAGAAAAGCTATTTCGAGTTACATTATTAATCGGCTGGAATGTAGTGTCTCGGAATCGAAGTCGAAAGGTAACGATAGACAACTAAAGAAACCTAGAATAAAATCCCAGGTTACATCATCTTCAGTGACTGTATGATGACAACTCTCATGCGGACTGGTGTTTTACTTGCGAATAACGTACATTTGGTGATCCACAAACTGTACTTTGATTTGTGCCTCTTCACAAAGACACTTGACCAGTAATTGCTATATAGAAGCAAAGATACAAAGAGTAACTAAACTTACGTCGCGAAATCTTCTTCTTGCGCAAAACTACTGTTACTAGCTAATATTTGCACTTTGTTCTGTCGTACACAACAGCTGCTCTTGATTGGCGAGTACTATCCCCCGTATTGCTGGCTCGTGCCACCGTTTTACTGCTTAATGCCGTCTAATTTCAGGCTAGTACAACCTTTTTGCTGGCTCGTGCAACCATGTTGTTTGCTAGTGCCACCACATTGCTGGCTAGTGTAACCTTATTGTTGGCTCGTGCCACCATATTGCTGGATAGTGCCACCATTTCTGGCTACTGCCACCGCATTACAGGCCAGTGCCAAACTATTGCTGAATAGTGCACATATATTGCTGGACAGTGCCACCGCAATACTAGCTGTGCCACCGTATTGCTGGCAAGTGCTGGCGTATTGTTGGTTAGTGCAACAGTATTGCTGGCTAGCGCTACCGTATTGCTGGTTAGTGCTGCCATATTGCGGGTAATTGCCGCCTTATATTACACGCGAGTGCGTCGTGATATTGGTAAGTGCTACTGTATAGCTGGATGATGTACCCACCATTGCTGGCTACTGTTGTCATATTTCTGGGTAACGCTGCAGTATTGCTTATTAGAACCGTCGTATTACACCAGAATTGTTGGCTAGTGCCACCGTACTTCTGGCTATAGTCGTCGTATTACTACTGAATTGCTGGCTACTGCTGCTGTATTGTTGGCTAATGCTGCTATAATGCTGGCTAGTTCCGCCGTATTACTATCTAATGTTCTCTATTCCATGCTAGGGTCCCCATGACTTCTGGCTAGTATCGTTGTATTGCTTGTTAATGCTGTCATACTGCTGGTTACTGCCGACGTATTAATGACTAGTCCGCTGTATAACTGGTAAGTTTTGACTATTACTATCTAGTGCTGCCTTATTGCTGCCTAACCTCCCCATTGTTACTGTCTTGTGTCGTTACATTGCTTTTTGGTGCTTCCGTATTACTGGCTTGTGCCGGCGTGTTGCTGGCGTATTCAATTATATTGTTGGCTAGTACGGGTGAATTTCTGGTTCGTATACCCATTATTTCTGGCTAGTACTGCCCTATTGCTGGTTTATATTTCCATATTTCTTGCTAGTGCCCATAAACTGCTGGCTATTGACGCTGTATTGTTGGCAGTTGATAATATATTAGTGGCTAGTTCTGCCGTAATGCTGGCCTATGTCCTCACCATTGATAGATCATAAGGTCAAATTTCTGGGTACTGTCGCCTTATTGTTGGGTATTCCCACCATAATGCTTGCTGTGTTGCCATATTACTGGTTAGTGCCGCCATACTACTTGGTATTCCTGCCTCGTTGCTAGCTGGTACTGCCATATTACCGGTTACTGCCTATTTTATACTTGGTGTTCCTGTCTTATTGCTGGCTAGTGCTGCCATATTACTTGTTACAGCCTACTTACTGGGTACTCCTGCCTTATTGCTGGCTAGTGCTGTAATATTACTGGTTAGTGCAGCCCTTATATTTGGTATTCTTTAGACCTTGCTGGCAAGTTCTTCCATAATACTGGTTAGCACCGCCTTATTACTTGGTATTCCTGCCTTATTGCTGGCTACTGCTACCTTATTATCGGTTACTGCCGCCTTATTACTGGGTTTTCCTTCCTTATTGCTGGCTAGTGGTGCCATATTACTGGTTAGTGCCTACTTATTATTGGGTATTCTTGACTTATTGCTGGCTAGTTCCTCCATATTACTGGGTTTTCCTTCCTTATTGCTGGCTAGTGGTGCCATATTACTGGTTAGTGCCTACTTATTACTGGGTGTTCCTGACTTATTGCTGGTTAGTTCCTCCATATTACTGGGTTTTCCTTCCTTATTGCTGGCTAGTGGTGCCATATT
>PNEQ01132707.1:0-18346 GCA_003012365.1 Medauroidea extradentata | reverse complement strand
AAACGTGACCTTGCGGACTCCGAACCAATGGCGGACATGCGTAAAAACGCTCACGGACTCCTGCGCTACATCGTCAAATGTTCAAAGCTCACTCACTGGAGCAGCAGCCAATGAACAAATATAGCTGACAACAGTGCACACAGGACTGTGGAGTCTAGCCTGCTGGGCGTTGAACCCGCGAAATATCCGGGCCTCTAATAATAGTAGATATTACAGTTTAATGGCGACTGTTCTGATTGTTACAGATGGGAAAATTTCGCGATTCGCGAATTAATGCTATAATCTATTGTCCTATGCATATTCACGCTTCATCTATTCGTTCATTGTTTGCTGTTTCACTGAGTAGCAGCTAATGGTAGAATCGTCGGCTCTTGAGTATGCATAGAACAATGGATTCCAACATGCAGGGTATTGAATTCGCGAAATTTTTCAATCCCTACTGATTGTAAATATTTTCGGGAATTCCCAGTGTCTGAGATAACGCTTCACTTTTCGAAGCGAACTTCCCCACGGGCCGCGGCACGTTCGCTGCTGTACCGTTGTTTATTCGAAGGCAGAGTGGCGGAACCATGCACTAGCTCGCAGTAAGAGAGCTTGTATGTGATTAACGGTGCTGTCGGCGGGGACGGCAAGGCAAGCATCCGAAGGGTTGTGCTCACAAAGTCTTCTACGTCGTTGGCATTCCGCCCACGCCGTGTTCCAGCCGCCTCGCATAGCAACTTCCTGAGACGGGATCACCCACCGGGCCCAAACATTCACTTCCACCAACCTGCTTGACGTAACGTGGGAGACTTGCTACAGCACACGTGCCACACGACGTACGGCTTCTTCGAGCCCAGACGCAGTATGTTTCTCTATAACTACTCGCTTCTCATGACAGTATTTGACGAGCTCTAAGGTTAAACATAAAATGTATATCGTTAAACTAAATATTACTGACATCGCCAGTGCAGCACTATCTCGTTTAAAATATAACACGAATCAAAGCAAATTAGCCGAAATTATTCCGTAAGTCGCCGTAAAGGGAGGTTGCTTGACCTAATTTTGGGGTTACATTACGCCACATATATTTGCTGTAAGTGAAGTTTTGCCGAATCTCGAATAGTTCAAGACTTCGTCTATCACACGGCCGTAGAAAAACAGGTCTGGACACTCGCCTGGAAACTTGACCCCTTGTTGTTTGGCTACAGTTCACCAAGTTACCGAGAGTGTTGTGCTTTATTGGCGCTGCAGTCAGGGCAATGTCAGGCTCAAGCTCCGCCCAGTTCCCTCCCACAAAGGTAAAAAATTTATCAAAACGTATTTGTTTATCAATTTATGAAATACTTCCTTCGCTCACAATACTAAAGCATGGCTCCAGCAATATTTATTTACTTTATAATGTAAGTACTAGAAAAATGTGGGCGGAGTTTGAGCCCGACCACCCTGACTGCAGCGCCAAAAAGCACAACATTCTCGGTAACTTGGTGAACTGCAGCCAAACAACAAGTGAGTCAAGCAAAATATATTGGTAGATAGGCGAGTGTCCAGACCTGTACTTCTACGACCCTGGTCTGTCACAGCTTTGATAATAAACAGTACTTAAGAATTATTGGTATCTTGGAATGATGATATGGGATGAAATTTGTCTGGGGGTTTAAAATTACCTATGAGGATGAAAAGTGACCTCACTTTATGGTACTGTTCCCCTCAGTGCGCTACAATAATGTTAAGTGTTTTGTGCACTAACGTAAAATCGTGACGTCTTAAAAATCAAGGAAAATACCCTACTGTTATACATACATCAAAAGATAAACAACATGTTTTCTCTTTTTTTTCTTAGAGTAATAGGTAACAGTATTCCACGACTATTTTGTGTGTCGAATTATGCTTAAACAGTGGTGTGCGTATCTCAGCCGACTTTGGAACGCAATGCCAGGATTAGCAGTGATATTAAAACATACATGTTTTGGGTTGCATAAAAAGTTTTATACAAAATTATTTCGTATAAAAATTTTTATACGAAATAATTTCATTTTTGTAGCTCAGGAACCCTAAACCACTCTATTCAAAAAGAATATTTTACATTAAAATTAATATTATAGACAAACGCGTAAGAATCGTCGCATACAATATTCTAAAAAATATTATTCCGTGTGCAGCGAGCGTAAGACTTAACAGCCATTAAAAACAACTTTTTTCAAAATTAGTGCCCGTCAACCGAAAACTCAAAACAGCTCAAATTAAAGTAATTTATAAATAGTAAAATGTCTCTAACATCCTAGAAAAAAATTTATAGATAGTTATTAATTGCGTAGAAAGGTCCACAGATATGAATGTAGTATACGTTCTTGTAAACCAGACCTTACATTTTCATGGATAGAAAAAAAATTTTCTTTCTGGTGGTCGGAAAGTTATACAATGTACAAGGACCAACAGCTGTGAAATATAAAAACTCACAAATAACTTTATATTTTGCAAATACGGTCAATTAGGAGAATTTTATATTATCTACGTACAAAAGACCACCTTGACTAACTGACTGACAGACATATCAAACTGCATTCCAAACCGCTAGACCTATAAATGTGAATTTTTCTGTGGGCTCCCTTTACGTCGTAGGCGAATACTAAGAAGGGATTTTTCGAAATTCGTCCCGTAAGAGGGTAATAAGGAGTGAAATGTGTTTCATAATTTTCGTCTACATAGCTCGAACCCTACGGCCTATCGTCGTGACTTTCACTCCACTGGGTGAATAAAAAAAGCACGTTAGCCAATTTAATGATTTTTTTTTAATTCAACCATTAAGGTGTTGAAAAGACCTTAACTGTGTTCACGAATAATTATCTCCTATCTATCGAACCCTTCTAAATACAGAGTTGCTTTTTACTTCAAAATGTTGCTTACATAAATATACAAAAAGGCGTTAGGCTATAGGAGTTTTTGAAATTCGACCCCCAAGCAGTAAAAAGAGGGAAAATGTGTTTTTTATGAATCGTCTATATCACTGGAACACAGTCGACTATCGTCGTGAATTTTACTTCAATTGGTTATTCTACAAATATGTAAGATATAAATTTTTTTTTCTAAATTCGACACCTAAAGGGTGAAAAGGCATACAAATTTGTTTCCTACCAGCCGATAATAACCAGTAGAGATATTTGGGTGGTATTCGCCTAAGAATGATGCTTACGTAAGTACCAAAAAAAGTGACAAGTTTTTATTTTACAAGATCGCTTAATTTTGAGAAGAAAAATTAGTTTTTAAACTTACAAGGCAGACTATCCGGAAAGCAAGTACAACCAGCGAAGAATAAATAACATAGAAGTTTCATTCTTCAGCTCTATCGAGACCATGGAGGTATTAGTCTATGGAGTGGAAGCCTTTGAGCAAATTTGAAGCCAGCCAACAGACGACGTTTAAAGACAGGATAGAGCTAGTGGTGGCAAAAAAAATGTAAATACAGCAGTGAGCTGAACGAAAATGTTTTAGTTTTTTGTTAACTACACATTATGGTGAAAGTTGTACAGCTATTGGCCTTGCAAACAGATTCGATCTTTGAACAGGTAAGAAACTTTTATTTAAATTTATCAAGTTTATAAAGTACATACACACAGCGAGAGCTAATTCTGTTATATATATATATATATATTTCTGAAGCAATTGTAAACTGTTATGTATGATTCAAATAGAGAATTTGAGCGAATTTTTGTAAAAAAAAAAAAGTTACATAGTTACATTGCTTCCTGCTATTGTTTTGCCACCCAAAATATGGCGACTGATGAAAAATAATGTCCTGCCCATGCGCAGTTCGAAAATGTTCAAAAATGATCGGCTTCACACGATTACCATTGAAATGTATGGCAGATGCCACTCCATAGACTAATACCTCCACGATCGAGAAGTGTCGTTGTTCAACCTCTATGGGCATAAGAAAATAATATTTAATTTTTAAAATTAGTTTTCATGAATAATTTCTACGTTATGTGGCGCAGCTGTTTGTAACTTCCGTCTATTGTTTCGGAGGTTTTTAGCTCAAATTCCGTTAAAGGTTGTGCATGTGCAATTCTGAGACACAAAAGCGCAAAGGAGATGAGATCAGTGCAGTTTGGATGAAGGCGTTCAAAAGTGGTAAAAATGGATTATGCTGTCCACTATCCTCACGTTTCTCTACATTGTCATCCCACACATACCATCTCACTAACCTCATGGTTGGGACACCAAGTACGTTTATATACCTGCGAAACATTACCCCGCTAAAACTGCCAAATGGCACTTAACTTCAAGGAAATGAAGGTTTTGAAAAACAAGTATGTTATTGAGGGCACCCTCAACAATGGTTGTGCTCGGTGGAAATCAGTCCTTAATACCACGTAAACTACGTATTTCATTCGAATACTCTCTTACGTATAAGAGTCTGTAGTTACCCCACAACGTCAACTTTGCTGTGACTTTAAATAAGGCCCAGGTGGAGTCACTGTTAGTGGCAGGGACAAACTTAAGACTGCTATTCACGTGGACAGCTATAATCTGCTGCAGAGTTCTCTCAACAAGCAGATTTGTCATTCTAACATTTGATGACTGAACTACCAATCTGGTGTACAAAGAGATTTTTCAATTAAAGAATATATTGTCTGGTATAATGCACGCGAGCAAAGCCGCGGGCGGACAACTAGTCTAATATTTATAAAAATACAAACATATTGTTTTCATTTCCTAGTAATTCATGGTTGTTATATTTCAAAAGAAACTCGATAGTTATTTGTCAACCAGCAAGGAGTGACTAAACCATTATTGCTGAAATATTTGCAGTAATATAGGTACCGATTATATTTTCACTTGTTGAATTCAAAAGCGTTCAGTTTATTATGCACTACCTTCAATCAAGTTTGAAAGATTTTCGTGATAGCAGTGTATGGCAAGCTGAACCATTACTAAGATTAATTCTACTACAGGTAAGAAAGAAAAAGGGATTTTCTTATGGGAGATATTGGCAACAGGAAAATGTTTGCTGCTAGTTTCGCTGCAATCGAATGTGGACCATAAAAATACGAAACTGTTGTAAAATTAATTTTAAATAGACTTGGAAATGACAGAAGTAATTTAACTTAATTTTAAACTGAAAATAAACCAATTTCGCATTTTGGATGATCAACTTTATGTAACTTAAAACTCAGGAAAGCCCTGTGATTGGTCAGTTTGCACCCATCAGCGATACTAGCGCTCAATATTTCATGTAATAAACGTTTAACATTGATCTTTCTAACCTGAAGTTAGAATTAACCTAACCGTGACTAACAGTTTCGTGTAGCAATGACAAATAACCACTTAAGTGGGTCAGTTTGTGATGTGTTGCAACCATAATATTTAATTTCTACTGTGATCTACAGGAACACGTGAAAATAGATTGGAATAAAACTATACAATTTTTATAATACACATGGCTTAGTGTTGTAAAATGTACAGCTATGGATAAAGAACGCATAAATATACATGTGCGCACACACACCCACATATGTATATATATATATATATATAAATATATATATATATAATATACATATAATATACATATAATATACATATAATATACATATAATATACATATAATATACATATAATATACTAGCTGTCCCTTTGCGGCTTCGCCCGTGTGTACTATAGAAAAGAGTGACAAACTTTGAATTACGTATTAATTGTAGCTGTTACTATATTCTCTATATATCTTTAAAACAACAAATACAAACAATTTAATCCATTACACTTCGCTGAGCGTACTTTAATTGCAGAACAGCTTTGATTTTAATTCATCTTTATTTTTCTATAAAATAGCTGCACGGCTGTTGCTTTGCCCGCGTGAAATTATGTAATGTAAACAGTAACTCTGGATAAAATATGTGATGAAGGCATTTAACAGCTAGCGTACTCAATAACAGAGAACTATAAATTGCCTTAGCTCAGTGTAAAGAGCGCGCGCAATATGCTCGTATGATGTCAGAGTAATTCCCATCGCAAAGGGACATGAACCCGTAACACGACCCCTTCCACACCACAAACTTTATACAATACCTGAGAGAATGTTAAAGACATGCCGTGATAATTCTTTCGTATGTAGTGCCTACAGTCCAAAGAGGTTGAGTAGGTTGGCAAAAAGAAACGACTGTTGAATTATTTATCCGTGATCATTCTCTTTTTTTTCGGGAGACTGTAGCATTTTACTGCTTTTCACATCCTTAATTTTCAAATTTCATAAAAATCTGAATTTGATTTGTAGATATTTACATAAGCTTCATGCTTATCAAAAATCATCTCGATATCTCAACGGGTATAAGCGGTACACAAAATTATTAGAAAACACATTTTATAATTTTAAAAGCTTTCAAGAACGAATTTCGAAAAATCCTGAAATGACTTTTTTGATATTTACTTAAGTATCATTTTAAAGAAAAAATCACCTCACTATATTCAATTTTTTAGGAGAAATCACGTATTAATGAAAAACACATTTTACGGCTTTTCACCCCCTTCATTTTCGAATTTTGCAAAATCGAAAAATTCACAAATATGCATTTGTTTGGGCTATATTTTGAAGTTAAAAAAATTATAATAGTTTCCCCGATTATTGATATATCAGGGATTCTTTGAAAACACATTTTACCCGTTTTCATCCCCTTAATTATCGAATTTCGAAAAATCCATTCGTAGTGCGAGCCTACGAGGCAAGTGTAAGCTTCCCACAAATTTTCATGCTTCTAAATCCAGCGGTATGGGCTGTGCGTTGACGAGTGTGTCAAGACACTATTTTATATATTAACATATATATATATATATATATATATATATACATACATATGTATGTGTGGTAACTTGGGGAGATGACAGGTAGGGGAATATGCCAGCCATAGAAAACTTTATTTCGTTCCGTAATTATTATTTCAACTTTTTTATAATATATTTATAGGCCTAGCTAGTTGCTGATTTAAATAAATCTCTAACGGAAGTAGTATCGCAGTATCGCAGCATCGCACATTAATTCTAACATAAATTATATATATATATATATATATATATATATATATATATATATATATATATATATATATATATATATATAAGGGCTGACTCGGGGACGGTGCATCACTTACAAGTGCGAGGCGTATTTTACTATGAAAATCATGTTCTTGTAATATTTCGTACAAAAGTCTCTGAGATGAAAAGAACCCAGTGACTACGAATAATTTTATATTTAATGATACGAAACTTTTAATAACGTTAACTCAAAAACACCTTATTGTGTTTCTTCTACAAGAGGAAGTACGAGAAACGAAAATTCCATTAAACTGCGTATTTTGCGTCTGTTTACTCAGCTACAGCAAAAAATTTTAAACAAAACGGCCGCCCCATGGCTTCGCTCGTACGGAATTTGAGCGGAATTAGACAAACATTGCCTGTAAATAACATTATGTAAAAACAAGAAAATATTACCATATACTCAAAGTCTACTTATCAATGTTTTATAATAGGAACCATTTCCAAGAAGAGCTCGATTTACTCCATGGAGTTTCAACCCTCTGTTGATATAGCGTGATGATAGCTTCCCACGTAATTAAAATTGTTTGTTTACTTTTCTGAGTGCATTTATATCTTTCTCTTATTTTGATGTAGAAAATACAGATAAACAGATATAAATTCTGGTATTAGGAAACACTTATGCCTGAAAAAGCAAAAGGAAATATTGACGTTTTTTAATAGTGGAAAATTGAAAACTCTATGTATAAACCAAATTGATTTGCGTTGAAAGTGGTAATCTGACAAACCTACTGGGTGTAAGAAATACTGACCTTGTTACATTGTCTTGTTTATAAGACATGGTTAGTAGGCCCAACATACTACATTGCGTTTGGGTTTTAGAATTTGTGCTGTGTGCTTAGTGTACGATTCACTGAAAAAAATACCTATTAGTCACTGCAAAATATTTTGTTAAAATGGACCTTACCAAATTTTTTTTAGTGACCACAAAAAAATTTTGCTGTCCCCAATAAAGTTTTGCAGTGACTACAAAAAATATTTGGTAAGGTCCATTTTAACAAAATATTTTGCAGTGGCTAATAAGTATTTTTTTCAGTGTTTTTATGTTACTAAAGAATTTTTTTTAAGTTAGCTCACAGGTGACCGATTTATTTAATTAAAAATTTTTTTTCTTACGTACGTTGCCCGCCCTTTCCCATTTATTACAAAAAATACTTATTTTCGAATGTAAACATCTAAGCAACTTAAGTTTAACATTCGTTTCTGCTGTTTCTTTGAATCCGGTTTTCCAGATACGGCAGTCGCGAAATGCCATGTTTTGGTCCTTTCGAGGGACCCGAATATGATTATGTTTGTAATAAATGTGCCAAATTTTTTTTAATTTTAGCGATATAGTTTGAAGCTTGTTTTCTTTTCGTAGATATACATACATGCGCGTTAAATAGTTTTATAAAAAATAGTCGTTAGTCGCTGCAACGCATTTAGAACGTTTTTTTTTTACAGTGCATCCTGAGAGAGTTTGCAGACGCATCTTTAGTTGTTGAATTATTTATACACGAACTTCGAAGCTGTCTTCCAACCAGGATCGTGTATTTATCTCCATGATACGTCCATTAAAGTATTAGGCCACAGCAATCACGTTCAGACTGATAAGAAGACTGTACGCCAGTTGAGAGCCTTGAACGTAAAGGTTACGAATAAAGTTGTAAGTGAGCAAAAGAAGGTCTTAATACTTGCGCTTGTGTAGGCCAACTATTGAGCAAAATTCCCGTAGACGTAGGCGGAAACCTTAACGTGCCATTGATCTGATTCGCCGATTTCTGTATTTCCATCACATATTAGGCCTATACTTGGCGCTACCGTCATGTATTTTATGTGTAAAAATTTTGAGGGACACTTACTCACTGTTCTGGAGGGAACGTAAACAATATGCAATGTAATAAATGTACACCTCACAGAAAATGTCACTCCTTGTTGCAATACCACCTAAGAATCAAATGTTTCTATTAATGATATTTTTTTATTTAACATTGTGAGCTACCAGAAAACAAGGCGATACAGTATCCCTGAGATTATATATGCATTATAAAATCAAATATATTCCTGAAAAGTTTTTACGCATCTCAGCAATATTAATTAATAATTTTTTTTTTTTTGTAGTGGCTTGATTGTACAAAATATTCTATTCGTATTTGAGTATAAGTTTAATAAACTTACAATGATGGACGCAGAAAACTCAGTAAAAAAATTAATTTAATTAAGCTAGTTTATTGGGTGTTTCATGGGCCTTGCAACGTTCACGGCATTGGTAGAGGTACAAGGTTGATTATTAAGAGTACTGCCGCGGACTGTCACAAGTAACCATCCTAGATGCTCGAGCTCGGTTCTCGTTTACGCGCGTCATACAAAGCATTTAGAACGACGGGTTACCAATTAGACGATCCGCGAGCATGGTTCTGTTTCCGTCATTTGTAAGGCGACGTCACTGTGGCAAGCTCGTCGTTCTTACGAACGGGGAATTTAGGCTGTCATAATCGTCATGCGACGAAAAAGTGAAATAAAATGTGTTAACTTCGTAAAATTTATGTCTTATTGTGCTGCGAGTTGTTATTTCGATACTCGGCTTGCTTACAACACAGTGGCTATATTAATTCCACTGCTATTAAAACAGTTCCCGAGAAGTTTCGGAACACTGTAAAACTGTTTGGCGTTACATAACGCAAAATTTTATGCATACGTACAGAAATAATTAATTTTTAAATGAAATTTACAGAAAACAACGTGTTTTTTTTTTTTTTTTTTTTTTTTTTTAAGGAACATAATAAGAAATTGCAGTACTCTAATACTCTTCACTTGAATCCTTGCCTCTCTCAATACTTTAAATTACAATTCATCACAGCCTGCATTTACGTATTGTTAGATAGTTATTTTAAAATAAACCTAGCATAACGAAACGCACATTGAAGATTTTTGTAACTACCTACATTGCTGTGCAGTTTGGTAATGCATTCGTGTACAGAAAAAATTTATGATTTCACAGAGTTACCGTGCCAGTAGAATAACATTCCATTAACTCTCTCTAGAAAATATTTCATGCAAATAACAAACAGGTACATTAATTGTTGTTACAATTATAACCATCCGCCGACCTTAATATACAAGGATTAAGTTATAATTAATTTTAGTTGGTGATTTATGGCGTTATATTTGTACGCGCGCGACGTCTGATGACGGTAAGATATTTACAGCAGCGCATTCTATGGAGTAAATACTAAACTTGGACAGCTAACCGAACCGTCCAAGAAAATTATCCATATAATTCACATTAATAACACGCGGATAGTATTATCAATGAGGTATTATTACTCTATTCGTACCATTATTTTATTTGAATTAATTATTTTAGTTGTTAAACTCGTTTTTACTTTATTAAATATTTCTTACTGTCTTTCCAACCTCTGAAAACTTTCAATTTAAAGCTTTTGTATATATGCCGAAGGTAGTTATGACAGCATGATCCACGCTCACATTTTCGTGCTGCCGTCATGACAAACTCGTCACCCACGCGAAGTGTCATAGCTGTGACATCACTGTTGAAAATGACCATACTAGACCTGCAGCATTCGTTTGGAGCGATTTCGGAGAACTTTGCAAAACCGAAATAAAGATGACGGAAGCCGGTATTCTGACTTCCTTTGTTACCTCTGACACACACCTCTGACACTCTTCGCTACTTAGGATGCATAAGTTTACTAAAATCTCATATTTACCTACATTTGTACTTTTCGGAAGGTACATTGATATGTTACATCTTATCATATTCTGAGTAATAACCTCCGACTCATTATTTCATTATTCGCTGGTATTTGCTTCCTGGCAAAAATACAATTTTTATATCTTCGAAAAAAATATCAAAGATTAAAGTATTAGATGCGATTCTTATGCAACAATTTCTAACCGGGTTGTTGGCAACAGTTGCAGGCATGAAAAGGTAAAAAAAGTTTGTATGTTTTCTGAAAAGTTAGTAATTGTGAAAAGTTGCTGAAAATAAAACGTAATTGCGCCAGTTCTCATAAAGTAGTAATGTGAACGTATAAAACGCACGTGATGACAGACATAAATACATTCATTCTGGAAAACATTACGTAGGCTACTATGTAAAATGTAATTCTTGGCTTGTGGTGACTTAAATTTTAGTTCTCAGTAATGCATTGCGCAATTGGAAATATAAAAGCATACAAAAAAAATAGGTTTCGTGACAAGTAAGTTGCTTATCTCCTAGCAACCGCACATACGATTGTGTGAAACAAAAAAAACGTGCTTGTCGTTAGACAAATTTTGTTAATACAGAAGAACAATATTTTGTCAGAAAAACAAATTTAAACGTCAAGGGATATTAAAAAAAACTAAAGAACTTAGTCAATAATCTGTTGGTGATAAAAATGGAACAGAAGCTTTGTGACTCGAAATACACGACTAATTAATTAATATGGAAATAAATTACTTGTTTATTCACTCATATAAATTCCTATAACCGCGATTACTTATTTAGGCGCCACTTTAATCAAGAACTTTATATTACAAGCCATTCCGCAATTCCATCAAATATTTTAAAAATAAAAGTATATTTTAACAGTATACGAATTTTCGTGAATAGGACAGTATTTGTTTCAACCGTAAAAGAAAATATTTTAATAAAGCTTCCAATTGAGTTGGTTATTATTATGTTGTAATGAAACTCCCGGAAACACGAAGCAATTTTCCATCCCAGCAGACGTTCAGAGTAATATAAAACGACGAACGTTAAAGTTGCGAAAATGCCCGAGCCTTTGCCATTTCCACCTTATTTTGGAAACGTAACGCACAGATTTCTCATCTGTTTCGCTTATCCCTGTCTTCGCGGAGCTGACATTAATTTCCAATTAAGCAGAACTGAAGGAGGAAGAGTCCTGGAAACTCGGCAGTTCCTTTCTTCGCTCGCGGTCATTCATTGCAGCCCTCTTTTCCCTTGAGCTTCGCCTGGCACCGCCCAGTAATCCCGTCTCCCGTTTCTCAGCCAATCCGGCTCGCTGCCAGGCCCTGCCACAAGAATTCCCGGTCTCTTTATCGTTTGTAAGAAGACGCTGAGAAGGATTAGGGGAACGAAAAGTAGATCGCTATAAAGATATTCTTTCGAAGCCTTCCGTACGTCCTCTGGTAACACGAAGCCAACTTTCCCTTTTAGGCTACTTTAATTAGACGATTTCAACTATGACGAAAATTTTAATACCATATTTCAATTTTAATATTATGTTTACAATGTATTTCGTTAGATATTTCACATTATTGAGTGTCTAAATCTTGAGAATCTAGTAGAAATATTTAAAATTGCATATAAATATTCAGCTAGTTTTCTGCCGGCTTGAAATGTAAATTGCTATTGAATTTTTTTACAATAGTTTAAACAGGTCTTATTTAGAAATATCCTGTTTTAGGAAACATAAAACTTTAAATTACAAACTAAATACGAAGATTTCTTAACCGACCCTGCTTCCTTGAACTTTAGTAACAGAAATATACTAAACATTTAATTGTGATATTATATTTGATACGTTGGTCACTTATTGTTATAACTAAACGTGCCTGCTCTCTGTTGGTAACATAGTGAACTATGTGTACAGATCCTTCCCAGTTTTGTGAAGCCTGCAGTGTGGTTTATCACTTTATTAAGGTACATCACTACATCAGTTTACACTATACACACCATACACTTTTAATAACTCAGGTTTTAGTCAAAGAAATATTTAGCCATGCTAAGTAACATTTACGCTGTAAGATAGTAAAGAAAATTATATTTAGTTTAGTCGAGCATGACAAAAGTATTTGGTGGTTCTGACTCAAAAAATATTTGTAACGTTGTCAGCAATGTTTGCTTAGTAAAGTTTGAATACGACCAAACAAGCGCTTCTGGTTTTGATTTCTTATTTACAAATTACAGGGCATTTTCAAAGGATCTGGACGAACGAGTTGTTGAGAAATATCTTGAGATTACAGACTACCGAAGCACGCTTCACCAGAAGTGCAATAAACGGAATTTCATCGTCGCATTCTTGAAATCTAAACAGTTCTACTTTAACGAGTTTGTTATCATTATTGTCTGAATCCGCAACAAAACTAGCTTCTTCACACAACTGTATTAACATGACATATAACATAATTATATGTATAGCTCTTTACTCAAAAGAAAAGAAATTGTCAATTTAATAAAGACTATTAAAAATCATTAAAAAAATTTCAGTAACTTTGTTGACAACTACGGTAATTTGTCAGACTTACCTTTTTCTAAGAAACTATGACACTGAAATTTTGGTCTTTGTTTTTGGTTTCGACACAACATACTTTTTCTAGAGTAAGTCACTACTCTCGCAAAATATGTGTACACAAAGTTGCTAAACATTTTGCGAAGGATGCCTTTTGAGATTTTTTATGGTGAAATCCAAAATCGTGAAGCTTTCAATAAACGCAGTAAAAATCATTTATGTGTTTCGAAACCATAAGTATACAAGATGAATTTGAATTATGAAGAATATCTGCAAGAAATGAATCCTTGGAAAATAAGGAGAAAAAACGTTATACGAACAAAGGCCGGAAAATACGTAAGTTTCTCGACAGAGAGCGTAATGTATCAGGAATATAGACGTCAATATTTGCTTAAAGACAAGCCTTTTGTTATAATTGCGTTCCAAACCCTTCCGCATTACAGTTAGGGAGAATCTTGACGTCTTCCACTGTCGAAATGACCCAGAGATGGCTGCCCGAGAGTCAAAGTCTTAACCCTACTGGCACATGCGTACGTCGCAAAAGGCATTGGAGACCACATACCTCATCTAAAGGCAATCTTGTGCAAGCATGTTGTCCACTACCCAGACATAGGTATATAACACGAGGAGGGGTGTTTCTAAGCATGTGAGTCTCAACCGGCCGAGTAGCCTACAGGTTATGTGGGATAAAGTGAGCACGTTTGAAACCCTAGTTACTTTTACACTTTCTGATAATTTATGAAATACTTCCACTTGTTAATATTGCATAGTTTCAACGTAATAGCGTAGATAAGTATTATAACTTTTGGTATAAATACATTAATAAACTAAGCTGATAAAACTTGAACCAGAACTTAATTAGTAATTTAACCCTCTTGCATATTTATCATTCTCTCTCTAACACATCAGGAGAAAAATAAGAGGAGGAATATATTTATCCAAATACACCACACAAAATAAACTGAAAACAAGTTTTATAGTTACGTGATCTAAAATTAACGTATTTGGGAAGGGCAGATTTTATACTACAGTTGATGACGTTGTGAGGCCTTTTTGGAATGCTGCCAATTCTTTTTACTGGACTTTATAATGTGTGAAAATATTTTTATTCACAAAATATAATCGCTGTTTTACTTAAACTATATTTTTTTCTGTTTTACAGTTTTAACAAAGTAACTAGTAAAATAATAGCACTCGGTGCCATGTTCGCAATACAAATGAACGTTATAACTGTTAACCTTCGTGAACGAAGACAATTCAGTAGCGACTCAAGAACCTTGTCAAACGGGCCACTCAAGCGGGAAAATTTTCAAAATTGCTGTAATAGCACTCCAAAGCGAGAGTGTTCTTTACGTCTTACTCCGCAACCCACAGCTATGATTCTCATGCACGAGACGTTGTTCCACGTTAATAACGTAACGCTGTGCTTCTTTCTCCAATTAATGGAGCAATTTCGATCGTACGAGTAATTAATGGCCTCATTCAAAGGCCTTTCCTTTCCTTAAAGGCAATCATTAGCCTATTATAAAAGCGGTCACGTCGTGTTTCATTGGCCATTAATCGATTTCGTTGGCTCAGAGAGCTCGCCTAAACTTCAGGTGATGTATAAGACGTTCCTCTAGTGTTTCCTTAGCAATGAGCAATTCAAAGAACGAAACCGCAAGCATTTTTAAACATCATGCATTAAATAACATAATTACTTAAGGGTTTTGTTCACCTTCCTTCGCTTACAATTCTGCTCATAAGCTGCAGAAATCGACATGACATTGATTCCTGTCTGAATATTTCTTTAAAATGAAAATAACTTTTTTTTTTAGAATCAACTGAAATCTTTTCAACTCATTCATTCATTAACTTATTGACGATCACATTTATAAGCGTCAGTATTTATTAGCTTCAAAGACCTAGCACACTTTTTCGCAGTTACTTTTAAGAGTTTTGTGTATTTAAAAAGGCAGTTCCTTGAAGCTACACATCTTTCTACAAGATCAAGTAATCTATTAGTTATTAGTTTGGTAATTGATGTTAATTTATAACTTGCCATATATAAACAGCTTACGCTCTTGTGAGAGCCGAGATCTTACACTTAACGTTTTTTAAGAGTAAGTATACAGAATTCGTTTTAGAAACTGAACCTCTACCACCTAACCTTTGAAATAACAAGCAATTTTATTCATACAAACTTTTAGTACTCTAAAACAAACTTGTACCGATTTGATGTTGCTCTCTTTCAAGCAACTCACCACCAGCAACGCAACGGATTCACGTATATTTAATTTTGCCAGAAACTATAAGCCAGCTTTGCTCCGTACCCTCTTACTCTCTCATTCCCTCTGCTCCTCTACTACCTCAGAAACTAAAAGAAAATTTCTGAAATTCCACTAATGGTATTTCCCACAAATGAAATATTTTTTCGGTTCAATAGTTTTGGTACAAGCTCATGTCAAAGTAGCAATGAGGCTATTTTAGCTACTTACCCACAGTAAAAACAATTTAAACGACACAAATAAAATAATTTTAACGTATTTAGCTACACAATGACACTTTTGTAATTTCACGTAAAAACTGTTTGTATTAAAACAATTCTTGAATGTACCTACGATTTTGCATATCTTTGAGTACCTGTACTAAACAATGCTTTTCGTTAAATAACCAAGGTATCATTCTGTACCTTAATAAATTTACTTTTACTCTAAATTATTTAACTCGTATATTCTGAGAAGTTTTTATTTAGTGTAAGAAGCGAAAATTGTCAAATCGCTACTTCGACATGTGTTTGTACGAAAACTACTGAACCGAAAACTGTATTATTCGTGGGACATTGCTAGAAATGTAATTAAAATATAAGGGTTGGGCAGTATTAGGTATGTTGCGATAATACACATGTTTATTACTAGCCGACTAGCGAGAGAGACGAAGAGCACTCGTACACCCACCGAGACGGCCTCGTGAGTCTGCCTTAGTTTCCTTTGTTGCTACTGGAACTGATTGCGAGTAGAACAGTATCCTTACACGCTAGTGCCAGAAGGTCCTGTCACACATGGGTCCACACACAGCCACACCACGCCACACACAAATTATAAAATTCGGAATTTTTCAGTGCACAGTGCCCTTCATCTCGTTTGAAAACTAGTTTTGCTCCTGCTTACTCTTAAAGGGTATTGAAAGGTACGATGTCGAGAGGACGACGGGAATATTCAGTCTTCAATAAAATCTGAAATACTCATCAAAATTCTATGGGATTTTTTTACCGAGTAGATATTTTATCAGCGGACGTTTATTTATATATCACTATGCGGTAGTATGCTTTACATTCGAGGAAAAGTTTAAAAACTGTTTTAAGAAAAATAAGGGCTTGAAACCAAAAAATCTTAAAAATGGAAAACTGTAATTTCTATAACATTTAATATTTTAATTAGAGATGATGGTTTATTGCGGATAAACTTGACGGTTTGCTGTATTTCCATACACGTTTAACTTATTAGATTATTACTGGCTTTCTCTTGTACGTGGAGCTGTTGCACTATTTGACTCAGCTAATAAGAATCCCGCTGTTGTAATATTTGATGTATGTATTTGGTCTGCAGAGAGCTACGTTGTGTCAGACGTGCACCACCCAGTCAAACATGTTGCAAGAAACTACAGTGTTTTCAAGGCTATGTTGGCACAAAACATTTTCGAGATATTCCGTCATCTCTTAATTATAATATCTAGGCCTCTATTATAACCTAATTTCAAAATAATAGCGTTTTCATTTTAAATAATTTTAACACTCGCAAACTTCTCGCGCAAATATTTTCTAATAGTAAAGTTATTTTCAAATAAATTCGCAAGTATATTTAAAATTCAGTTATTGCAGAGGCCTAGATATTATCATATTAAAACTTATAAAAATGACAATATTCCATTGTTGTAGATTTTGCGGTTTCAAATCCTTATTTTTCTAAAAACTGTTTATAATTTTTTACTCGAAAGTAATTCATACTACGCGTAGTGTTGTAACAGTAAACGTCCGCTGATGAACTATCTGCTCGGAAAAAAAAATATCATCGAATTTTGATGAGTAGTTCAGATTTTATTGACGATTGTGTATTCCAGTCGTCCTATCGACATCGTAACTATCCATACCCCTTAAGATTAGCTGACAGTTGTTTCAGACCCTGGCTGGTCTTGCGAAAAGTAGGTACAGTGCTGGTCACATGTAACTCTAGCTATTCAGTCTGCAACATTCACGAAGGACTGCACGCATTGATCGGTCCCTGCACGTGTGTGCGTGTGGCAGGTATACGACAGGAAGAACGCAATTTCCGCCAGTCCTCGTATGAATCCTAGAGTCCACAGGTAACAAGTGAAGTCATCTCGGGGCTTCCAGTGTCAAGGAGGGGAGAATGGTAGAAGATATAACGAGCTCATAAACCTGTTTGTGAGCAGAGCAGCCAGGCTCGAGAGACACGCCTCGCGACCATATTCTTCGTGTGCAAAGACGTTATTAAGTAGACGCGCTTGATATATTCATGTATGAAAACAAAATTCAGCATTTTACGCTTTTTAATACAACTTTCCTACATATGCCTGGAATATTTTTCGAGCATACTTAAATATTTTACTTCAATTTACTTCATTGCCGTAAAACGGGGTAATTAGAAACACTGGGGTGAATAGAAACAAAATTATAAATAAATTTCTAGCTGACACCTTTTACTTCAAAAAATTATTACTATAAAGCTACTGTTTGTAAACTGTTTTAACTTGCCTACCTAAAAATATAATTTTTAAAACAGAATTAATGACGAAAATTTAGCTTTAAAACTGTGTTTCTGTTCACCTCATCCCGTTTATAGTATTGTTACAAGTTTGAGAACACACAAACTTTATATGTGGGCAATTCCCATGAGTTCTTTGGGATAGAGGTCTATAATTACAAATAAAAGAGTTAGATTAAGTACTGGATTTAATAGCTCACAAAGCTATGAAATACACAAAACAGTAATCAACTAGAACTCTCACAACACAATTAGTTATGCACACAATTACTCCTG
>PNEQ01132706.1:0-18345 GCA_003012365.1 Medauroidea extradentata | reverse complement strand
CAACCAACTACTTAATTACTTGCAAACGAACAAAATCATATCGAAAAACCAATTTGGATTCCAACCAAAAAAATCAACTGAGCAAGCTCTGTACCATTTTGTGAATACTGCCTTAAATGAACTAGACAACAAAAAATCTGTTGCAGGAATTTTTGCAGACCTCTCCAAGGCTTTTGATTGTGTTGACCATGATCTTTTATTACAAAAAATGGAAACATATGGTATCACAGGCACTGCCCTTAAAATGTTTAGGTCTTACCTTTCAAACAGAACTCAACAGGTCTGTCTTCAACAGTTTAACGACAAAAACCATTTAATAGAATATAAACCACACACACAGTTTATAAAAACTGGTGTACCACAAGGCTCTATCCTGGGGCCTATTCTGTTTTTAATCTTTATAAATGACTTCCCATCTCACATAACGTCAGGGACAATAACAATGTTTGCAGATGATACCTCAGTTTTACTATCTCACAATTGCAAAAACAAACTTAAAGAAAGCATAAATCATACACTGAAAGAGATGAAATCATGGTTTACAGACAATAAGCTAACATTAAATATTAGTAAATCCTCTCAAATTATTTTCACTTTAAAATGCAACCAAGACTATGGGAAAGGTACTGAACTAGACACACCAACATGCAATAACAATGAACTGCCTTTAGTTAGCAAGACAAAGCTCCAAGGGATTACCATTGATTGTAATTTAAATAGCAAACTATTTGCAGTTTGATAAGTTTCGTAATCAATGCGGTTTCAAGTGTCGAAATATGCCAGCGGCTACAAATTTTTACACAGACTATATCCGTTCCTGTTCACACAAACATGATCTTGGCCCTCTTTTACAATTTATAAGGTGTGCGCCATTGATTCCACACCTCTGGAACTATCAACAGGCATAATGTTTGCATTTGGGGGTCAGAGCACCCACATCCTCCATGGAACATTTGCGAGACACCCCAAAGGTAAACATTTGATGTGGCCTAGTGTGCGACATTATCATCAGACCATTTTTTTTTTTGCAAATGAAAATACTTTTTCTAGATACTCTGTACTTATATTGGCAACAGTCGATTTTTAGATTTACAAATTTGGTTGCAAGTTCACAAAAAATATTCACAAGATATTTCGTCATATTTTCACAAATAGCTTTAATATAGGCATGACACACAGCGTGTCACATCATGAACTGAGCTGCATACAGTAATAATAATAATAATAATAATAATAGTGCGATGACTGTTGTTACAGGTAAAACTAGCAGCACTGCTGTTGGCAGCAGTGATGGTGGTCGTGGATGCACAGTACTACTCTCAGTTTGGTCAGCAGCCACAGTTGGCACAGTACTCACCGCAGTCATCCGCCGCACCTCAGATCCCCTACAAGCCAGAACAACAGCAACAGTTCGCAGCCATCGTGTCGCACCGCCAGGGGCAGTCGAGCGACGGCGCAGTCAACTTCAACTTCGCGACAGATCACGGTCTGCAGCAGGGCGAGACCATCAACCCAGACGGTAGCCGCAGCGGTAGCTACTCGTACGTCGACCCGAACGGTAAGAAGATCAGCGTCAAGTACTCGGCAGGCAAGGAGGGTTTCAAGATCTTGGAGGGCGATCACTTGCCCAAGCCAGTAGCTCCCGTGGCGGCGGCTCCTCAAGTGCAGGCTCCTGCCCCAGCGGGGTACCCCAGGTACAGCTCCGAGGGAGGCCAGTACACCAAGCAAGCCCCGGCACTGTTCAGTAACACGCAGGAATACAGGGCGAGACCTGCCAGTCCTTACTACAGCGTGCAACAGGAGTTAGGTCAGGTTGCTGGCAGCAGGCAGAGTCCTTACTACAGCGTACAGGAGCAACAGGATTCTGGCAGGTGAGTCCTTCATTGTCATACATGCATTCCCATCCTGTACGTACAATGTACCATCCTGCTTCATGCTGCAGTACAATAAATGCACAGCACTCACAAGAGTCTTGTCCAAAACAACACTGATTTAATTTACAAGTTGTTCAACATAACAGCAGCATATCAACACCCATATGTGATTCGGGATAAAGTGAGCACTCAAAAAAGCCTTGATTAATTTATATTTTCTGCCAGTTTATATCATCCGCTGCATGTAAAAATAAACATTGCCATGTGCTTTTTATTTACATAGGCTTGTACAGTGTTTACATTTACATTACACAGCTGAGATGAATGTTATCTACAATATCTCCTCATTAAATGTACGGGCGCTGTATATATGTTACAATCAATAGTAATCTTAGTTATAAATACCTGCGAGTTAACGTTTTGTAACATCGACCAATTGGTTACGACCCTCACTCTTGCCGTTACTTATCTCGTAAATGCATGCGTAGTATATTAATTTGTAATTCAAAACCGCAACTACAAACACATACGACACATACAATTCAAGAAATCAAGTTCCGTTCAGCGTACTGCATGAATGACGACGACGCAATTCACAAAAACAATAAACAACGTATTTTCTTAATGTGTGAAACAGAAAAAAAATGCCATTTCTAATTCAATATGCTCTGGCTGGCGATCATAAAACATAACAGATTACAGATTAGGACTACTAATGACTTCACATCATTTAGCAATGATATTCATAAACCGTTACTTCTAATACTTTTGAATGTGTTCATCAGACAGAAACCCATATTTATTACACAACGGACAAACACACTCATGACTCAACTCGCTTTCAAGGGAAGCGGTGAAAACCTAACTCTGGTGCCACCTGTCGGTGGAATTTTGAACTACTTCAGTGTCGCAAGTGTTAGCTGCGTTATGTCGACGACATTTTTTAATTCAGCAGCGGTTTCATCACTTTATTTTTTATTTTTTTAATTTTATTTTCAGTTCTTGTTCCGTAGAGCCTCCTTGCTTGGCTCACGCCACAGGGCTATGGAACACGTCAAGAAATCACAAGTACAATGAACAGATACTGCAAGTACATACATATTACATAAGAAAGTTTAGATTAGACAGATTTAAAGTTATAAACAGTAATTACAAATATACAAATACCTGCAAGATAATTCTAATATTTCTATATTGCAGACAGGTCAAACATTATCCTCAACAATATAACACTATATGGCACTTTGTGGTGGCTCTAATCAAGTCAAACGACACTGTCAGTAGGTATGTCAATAAGATTATACATAAATATTTCAAAGTATATGGTATACAGAGAGGTCGATTGCATTTGATGTTCTTTCATTAATGTTGTATTCAAATAAGAAAATACAAGGAACTACATGCAATGATTAGCTACCAACCATGCAAACAATAATGTAACTATTGTAAATGTTGACTAATATGCAGTAAAAGCTAGTGATTTTTTTCAAAGGTTAAATCTTTAGTGCTCACTTTATTCTGAATGACCTATACATATAGAATTGTGACAAAGAGTTTCCCCAAGGTTGGGCATCCTTCAACTGTTGATCGACCTATGTCACAGTATGCTTCAATACAGTCACAAATACTGCTACTTCATTCTAGCTATGGTTTATAGCAAGTTCACCCAAATGCAAATATGCCTCCTTTCACCAACATCGAACAAGACTGGTTCAGCCTGAGATGAGGGTCGACCAGTGATGACAGAGCTGGTAAGTGAGGTTGTGAGTGTTGCCAGAAAATATGTATCAGCAGTACCAGAAGTATACACCTGATACAATTAAGTTGTATGCATATGGAGACCAAATATTGCCAGTACTAGGACAGTTGTTCGTGGAAGAGACATACAGAAGGGGTGGCTACTGTTGCAGGTTATCAAGCAGGTAGGAGTGATACACGGGCGTTGATGGGACAAAACTGACTAGAGTTGTTAAAGTTTGTATAGCATTATATTTGGAAGATAGAAGTAAGCAACTACGATAGAACAAAAGTTGTCAGCCAGCTGACACACAAGTATGTGGATATGTTCAGAAAAAGCATAAGTACATTAACAGATAATTCAGCGTGACTATTTGGAGCCTGGGGCCACGCCAAAGTTCTGTTAGGTCAGGTCAGTGCCATTGCAATTAGGTCACAGGTGGATGCGGAATTAGATAGGTTAATAAGGTGAGGTGTTATTTATCTGGTTATGAAAAGGCAATGGACTACACCACTGTTGTACATGTGCAAAATAAAGTAACTGTGAGGTGAGGTTATGTGGTGTTTATTCCATAAATTCAGTATTGGACAAGGAATATTATCAACACTTCATACCAGATGATACATTTATATTCTTGGCAGGGAACAATGTATTCTTGGTAATCTATCTACTGCTTGCCAACAATTAAGATATCATAGAGGAATCTCAGCCATTGTTGATGGTCAACACCCATAAGGTGTTGTTTAGGTTTAAGAGGTTACAATTTGAACTATCTTCGGCCTCTACAATATTTCAAATAGTGATTTAGCAGACAGCAGGCAGGATGGGCGACATGTTGCTGTTTGGCCTGACACTTGAGTTGGCACTGCAGCGGCTGGAATGGGTGTTGGCACAGTTACAGAAGCATGGGGTGAAAACCAATGTGCCGAAGTGTCAGTTCTTGGAAGCAGAAGTTAATTATCTGGGACAAGTACTTAGTTGGGCAGGCATGAAACCATTGGCTAAAGTGTTGATAGCAATCACCCTTGTCAACAAACAGCGAGCAGCGAGTGTATTGCGGGCGTGTTAAATTATTATGACCTATTTGTACCACAGTGGTCCAGTCGACTCATGAAGTTCTACAAGCTATTGAAGCAGAATGTTCTGTGGGAGTGGATGGCAAAGAGGAGTAGACTGTTGCAGGACAGCAACACTTGAGCATGCTCATCTATGACCTGGAAGAAACATTAGTGTCGACAATGAGTGGAGGTAGTGTTGTCCCAGATGGGACTGAAGGACAGGTTGGGTTTGTATTCAAAACCCTGTTAGCGGTGGAGAAAAACTATTTCCAATTAGGACGGGAGACCCTAGCACTGGTGCACACGGTGAAGAAATTTCCAGACTACTTGTATGGCCATACAATCATCCTACAAATGGACTACAAGCCTCTTATGGTTATATTTGATGAGAAAAAGGGAGTACAGACACTGGCAATGGTCAGAACATGGTGGGCAGTGACACTGTCTACCAATGATTACAAAATCAGGTATGAGCTAGGCATGCATCTGCCACATGCGTACGCACTGTCTTGATTACTGGTGAAGGACTGAGATACTGAAGGCTGAAGAATACAGGAGTGCCCCACCGACCCAGTTTATGGACACAATAACTGAACAAGCGAGTCGTTTCGAAGGATTACCAGCTGGGAAATATAAGAGCCATGGTGTTGGCGAAGATGAAGGATTGTACCCAGTAAGGGTGGCCATCCAGAACACAAAGGAAGAAGTGAGGATGTACTCCAAGAAATGAGAGGAACTGACGGCAAAGGAAAATTGTGTCATACGGGAACATAGGATCATTGTACCATAAGCACTGTGCCATTTGGTACAAGACCTTCTACAAGAGGAACATGTTGGGTCAACACCCATGAAGATGATGGTACAAAGTTGTGTGTGGTGGCACGGAATGGCCAGTGAGATTAAGATGATGGCAGCATGTCATGGTGTTCACACAGAGCAGAAGGTTCCCTTGCAACAGTGATGAGTATGGACCTATTGGTGAGTGCAGTCTCAAATTGTGTGGAGGTATTTACTATGCAATCAACGGCAGCTAAAGCAATGCAGGACATCGTTCAGTGCATGTAGGACCACTGAAAAACAATGTCTGATAATGGGCTGCAATTTACATCAGGAGATGCATGAGGAAGAAATGCATTCACCATACATTGACCCCTGCACATCATCCCGAGTCGAGTGAGTTGGCAGAGAGGATAGTGCAGAAACACGATTGTTCACCAGGGAAGACCCCACTCTCATTACAGCATAGACTTGATAATGTCCTGTTTTCAGTATGGAATGACCCATTATCAAGCACGGGAGGGTGACAGCGAAATTATGTTTAATGAGGAAACAATGAACCAGGTTGAGCAATATTGACAGACAGTCCAGCAAGAATAGCCAATGACAGCTGGAAGACTGCCAAGACAATTTTTTGGCAGATAATGTTTGAGTACACAGTGTTAAGGGAGAGAAAGTAGCTTTGTTTCCAGGGCAAGCAAACGCCGTAAGTCCAGTGGCGTATCAGGGTTTGTCCAAGGCAGGGTACGCTTTTGTGATGCAGACTACCTTAGACGAAGACACAGGACACAAGTGGGGACCACTGAGAATGTTTCCCGGAATGCAGGATGAGCTGGGAGTACTATGCTTCAGGACACACTGTGGTGTTAGCACAGCAAAGTAGAGGCGTGTGCGGTGGAGCATCGCAAAGAAGCCTCCAGGAGCAAGTATTCAATAGGAGGAGGTAGATGCGAGTGAGGAGATGGACACAATGTTCACACAAGAGAATTTGTACGAGCAAAAACAATTTCACGATTTTGCGAGGGCGGATACACAAGAGGATAATGTGTCATGTGTTCCAATAGAAGTTCACTTGAATGAGAACTGTTCAGAAACCACAAAGTCTCAACCTATAGGACATTGTACTAAGCTATTAGTAGGAAGGAGTGTGGTGGCCGGACTAAGGTTGGTACCATGGGTCGTTGTACTTGAGAACATGTAACGGCAGCATATCCACATAGAATGTGTATTATTTAAGATGTATTACAGCAACAAGGTTGTATCATTGCAGTTAATATTATAAACTAAACAATTTTTTTGGGCATAAGCCATTACGAGCGAATGTTGCAGAAAAAACCCGACAAAAAGTAAAGCCAAAAATAGTTGTTAGCAACAAACATATACATACAGTTCCAGAAAGGTTATAAATGTACTAGGACAACAATGACCAGACAAACGACAAGAACCATGAACAGATGCGAACAGAGAGAACACAACAAAGGAAACTGTGATGTTTCTGGAGATGAGAGTTGTGCAGAAACAAGTAGAGACTGAGGAACAGGCAGTTTACAGATACTGGTATTATAGATGACAAACATTAGTGCTCTATGAACACTAAGTAAGACAAAGTTCTTAATGTGCACTGACCACATTTCTATAATTTATAACAGCCAAGAAAGTTGCTATTTTTATAAAGCATGGGCGTGTATAAACTTATTGAGACAAAATTAACATAAGCTGGCTGTAAAAATTTTGTTAAAATTGAATATATTAACTTATGACTTACATCAGGTGAAAAGATTCATCCCCTCTAATTTTATTCCAAGCAGCACAAACCAATCATATCCCAGCAAATTTGCCCCTTGTCCTTATACCAACACTAGCATGAAAGGCACACCTCTCTTGTAGTACAGCTACCATCACAACCCCAACACACGTAACAATTCTCTAGGCCATGTGCACATTAACATGACCTTCATTAGCAGACGCTCCTTAGGTCACAGCAAGTAATGAGTTTTACTACTGATTATAGAAGGAATCGCAACTGTATCAATCTTCATGGCAATTAGTTACCCACTCAGCAACACTTCTTCCATACAATATGGCTTCATAGGGCTAGATCCCCAAGACGTACAGAATGGCTGGCACTTTCCTAAATGTCCATCTCAAATGTTGCATTGTCTGAGACGAGCCTGGTTGTTACACATCTCTCGCTGTCAAACCTGTCCGCACACATGCTTGATGTGTCTTCAGTTTTTACAGAAATAGCATACAGTGATAACATTCTGGCACTTATTGACTTGACATCTTTACTGCCTTCTTTGTTTTATCACTGATGTATTGTTACCAAGCCTGCCATGTTCACATTCACCAAGACTACATTGTTCACTCTGTGTACAGTTCAGTACTGTAAATGTATTGTCTTGAAGGTTGGTATTTAACACCCTGTCACTTCAATTACCATTGTGATGTACACTGCTTCTTTTCTTAGTTGTCTGTTTATCTAACAACAGCCTGTAATATTGACTTGTCCAGAGCATTCTACCAATCACATAGGTAGCATTCCGTACTTGTTTGGAAAAATTGCTGTGTGATCAGCAGAAGTAGCTCAGCTGCAATGTACACTAATAGTTTCCTCCTCTTTATGGATCAGAAATGTGAAATGTCATAGATTTCACTTGTCTGTGGAAGACTTGTGTGATAGCTCCCATGTTCGACCTTGTCACTAAAGCCCTATACACAATTGAAAGGTTGACTTTAACATTAGACTTTACGATAGCTTTCAATACATGGCTTCTTATGGAGTTGTACACAATGGCGTCGCCAAAGCTAAAGTCAAGCAACTTTGACTTTACGTTTTCAATAAACTGAAACCTAAAGTCAAAGTCAAGATGGCCGTTCGCAAATAACCAGCTGACGCTAAAACCATGGCTAGAAAGAAAAATGTTTATTTCTGAGTACAGTTTTGTTTTCCAGTATTGGGATTTCGTGAAAGAGTAACATGTTTTTCTTACATGTACGCAAAAAAAAACATGGTAAGTAGCATTGCAGAAATATTAGTAAATGAACTTTATGTCAATGAATGGCATTGCTTTTGTTTTGAAAAAAATATTATAAAAAAATTTAAAAAAAACTTGGGTTTATTTTTTAAATATCTACGTGATATAATTTTAAGGTAAATATTTAATGATTTATATCTCAATATTTTCTTTTCAAAAAACTGATTTCCAATTGTTTTTCAACTGTCGTTGATTTCACTTTACATTTTTATTGATGAAGTAGGTAACGTAACAGTGAAATGTATTCAATTGTGTAGAGGGCTTAACTGTCATGCTGGCCCAGTGTGGCCAACTGCTTTGTGCTTGTTACCAACCTATGCCATCAAATATGCCACACCAATACCATATACCAACAATATGTACAGAACTGCACGACAAGCACTTCAACATTCCCTTTGAGTGCTAGAATTTTCTAACTGATGTTACTGACAGTCAGTGCCAGTGATTCACTTACTTTAGGTAACAACTTACAACTGTAATTTCTTTCTTCTCACAGTAGAATGAGAGGAATGACTTCCAACAATATAAACAAACAGGAAGTGTAATACACCAGACATTATGTTTTTGGCAGGTACTACGCAGCACCGCAAGCAGCACAATACACAGCGTCTGAGAACTGCGAGGATGCCGCTGAAGAAACAGGACCAAAGAAACCACACAACTTCGGCCCAGGATACGCTTTCGAATTCACCGGATGAAATACCTCAACTTCACCACATTTGTGATAATTTACAGCTAACACTCATCTAATGAGTTGATTGCTACACATTATCTGAAAGACTTTACCGTAACTGTAACTTTTGTAAAATAAATAACTTATTTCACCTTTGTGAGTGTTTGAGAGAAATTCCTCCCGTAAAATTTCCTTCATATTTTTCTGAACAATCCACATTCAATGTACAAAATTGTGTGTGCAGAACAACTGTTTATGCAGTAGTCACTAAACTTTAAAAGGACAAAATAAACCTCAATAGCTAAAAATGATCTATGTGCTTAGTTACTTATTTTTATCTTACAGAAAGCTTTGTTACGTGAACTGTAGTGTTTTCACGCTCCACATGTGACACTCGGTTCATTGCAATATACATGATTCGTTATCACTGCTGCGTTGCGAGGAGCAACACTCCGACACGTAACACCATAGCTGCTCAAACTACATTGTAAGATCATTTCTCCAGATAGCATAAATTGTAATAGCCACCTCAAATACTAAACCTGAAATTTTTTTAACACACAAAAGTCGGTGACTTAAAACTGAAACACCTACAACTATTTATGTAGTGCAGGATATGCAATCATAAGTTTCCACTACTAGAGATTGACATTATATACTAACATAAGCTACTGTGCGCCTACGTGAGTATGCTATGTGCCCAATATGAGCTATGCTCCAAGAATTCAAATAAACTGCTTGTAATTTTAAATTGTAAAACTGAAATTGTTAAATAAATAAAATTCACCACTAATAATCACTTGCACGAGGTGGTTTGAGCCGTCATCTGATGCTAACAGGTTTATTTCCAAACCTGAAAGCACAGTAAACTCCTGACTATCTGTGCGCCGATAAACTGGTTTTTGGATTATCCATGCAGCATTCTGTAATTTAACACAGTATGTGTGTATATAACATTGAGGAAGAAACAATATCTAGAGCTCTAGTGCGCAAGTATGGGTTAACACGACTTCAACATTACTTTTTCTCCAGTTTACAGTGCAGTCAGAAATATTTTATTTTATTTCAGGGGGTGAGATGGTTTTTGTCACATCCAACTTAAGTCAAGAAAACATAACTCATATACTACAAGAGATGCACTCATGGTTCAGAGACATTCAACTAACACTGAATATTGCTAAATCCTCTGAAATAAGTACTGTTTACCTTGAAATGCACATACATTGGTGAAAGAGGTATTTGATCTGATGCTCCAAGGAGCAATAATAATGTACTGCCTTCAGTTAGTAAGACCTAACTTTTAAGACAAACTATCAACCGTAACTTGAATTGGAAAGATCACACTCTAGCTCTAGCTAAAAAACTAAGTTATCTATGTTTTTCTTTGCAATCCGTAAACTTTGCAAATGTCAACTGTATTATATAACTTACGAAGTCATTTTTGGGGTACCGTAGACGACTGGATAAACTTATTCCAAATGCAAAAGAAAATTATACATATTATATCAAGCATAAAGTTCTTCCCTCCTGTAAACCCCACTTAGAAAAATCTAAGAATTCTTACTTTAAATAGCTTATATGTACATATGCCATTAAAACTATTTTTGGCCTCAACAACATATCCTTCATTACTAATCAGGATATACATTCACATAATGCTCGTAAAAAAAAACAGCTATACATACAGTTTGCTACAGAACTAAGAAATATGAAACTAGCCCACACACTACAGCTACTACACTAGTTAATAATCTTCTTGCACACTTAGTAGCCATACTTGAAACAAATAATTTCTTTAACTTTAAAGCAAAGTTACATAATTTCTTCATTGGAAAGTCATATTACAGCTTGGATGAACACTGCGTGTCTTGGTCCTCCATATGTTGTCACTTGACTATCTACTAATTTTGATTTGTGGCTAAATATTTATTGGAATCAACATACTACGTATACCGGTAACTAAGGCTTTTTGTTATACAATATGTACTTATTTACATAATACTGTTTACGCAGTTGTTTTCTTACAAACATCTTACTGTTCACTTTCATTATTAATATTCTCTCATAGAGCAAGTCCTTTACAACGTTATGATTACTACGAGTCTTCTTAACTAATTTCTGTTATGTGTGGCTATGTAGTACTTTCTCAGTACTGTATATGTATATGCAGTGTGTATTCAGGGGCTTACAAATAAAAATACTTGTTTCATTTAAGATCTGGACGCAATTACTTGAGTTTGGAAACGACAAAGACCACTACCAGCAGGTCGAGCATGGTTCTCATTTATATGTCATAACATGTATTAAATACAATATGCTGCCAGTTAGATTACTCGTAAGCACTGTTTTGTTTTCGTGATTTATAAGACGTTTCTGTCACAAGCTTAACTCATCATCACTCTAAAACTATTCATTCAAATGACTTGAAAATTTTTAAACGTTATTATTGAAGTGTCCTGCCAATGAAGAAATATGGTAGTTTACTTTGCAAAAATTACTTCATACTAAAAAAAAAAATATATATCTTAACAATTTACTGTTAACTACTGACAGAAAATTGCAAGGAAAAATATAGTAAGTGAGAACCTTTTTGGTTTTTCGAGATAAATGGATGGTACCAGTGGACGAATTAAACAGAAAACTCTAAATTAAATTTTTATGACCTCGCTGAAGAGTTGCAAGATATGCTATAAGTTTAGTGGCTGGTAGAAGACAGAAATTTTAGACGTGTGCATTCGAGATTGGCGGCCCGATCTGAGCTTATCCCTCGATTTATCTGTGCTGCATTTCCTATGATAGTTGCAATTTTATTACCAATTTTTTTTTCATTTTTAACGTTACCAATAATTATATACTGAATTAACTCATTAATTATAATTTTATAGCTAATGTTATGCGTCATCTATCTTAGAATATTTATGCAGTATATTAAATTACATTTATAATGGTAGTTTTCATTTAAAAAAATTATTAATTATAATATTTCGGAACCTGTCGGAAGGTATGTATGTGTGTGTATGTGTTCATATATATACATGCTACTACTATTCGAGACACATCTAAACAATTAATAGCATACATTACCATCTTGATTGTTTACAGAAAAAAACATTTTTTGCTTCGTAGTAGAACACTTAAAATAAAATTCGTTAAATCAATGCGCTTAATTTAAGGTCTCACTTTAATTTGTATATATTATTCTATCATAACACAAATCATGCGAACATTACCAAAGTTTACTTGGAGAGTTATAAACATATACATGAACTATAATTTCAAGTGTATAACACCGTTGTCCCAAGTAACGTGATTTATTACAAAAATGTAGCTGTAGCTTATGTTGTGCGTGATCAAACTAAACTGTAAAGGAAACTGTAAAATAAATAGTACTACATTAGTGAAAAATACACATTTAAATACTGTTTCGTTGCATATAATTACTTATACTGTTGTCAAATTTTGTTCCTGCGTCATGTGATAGTATACTAAACAAACATATTATTTACATCTGATTCTAGAAAAGACATAAAAACTAACATGGTGATAGCTTCGATTCAAGTAGGTACAGCAGTATTTGTTAAAATAACTGACATAACTTTGATTTCAGTAGTAAATCAATATTTTAAGGGAGTATGCACATGAAAACATATTGTTTGTTAATTTCACGTATCTTGAGCATCACCTTACCGATAACTGCGAAAAATCACAAATTAATCACATTCTACAACAGTTTTTAAATCATAAATTCCGATATCCTCAAATATAATTACCAAATCTTATTTCTGTACCTCGGAGGCATAAGACACTATGTCCACTTTTTGTCAAAATGCACTTTTTACCGTAAACATGGCCACGGTTTTAAATCAGGGTGTCCACTGATATTCAGTTTTGGATTTCCCTGACTTTTCCCTGTTTTCCAGGTAATATCTGTTAATTTTCCCTGACCTATTATCGGCAAAACTGGTACATTTTAAGGCCTGCATCGGCCAAATGGTTAGTGTGATCGCTTCACAGTAACCGGTCACTCCTGTATTTTGCTTGTGAAAATAGTGCTGGGACTTTGGTGAGATTTCTCAAGGATATTTCTTATCTTAATCCTGGTTAATCCCAATCTTAATCCTGGTTATTCCCAACTTCCTTCACCCTCATCGGTGCTCAAGACCCAAAATGTTACAAGCTGCCCTAACTTCTTGGCTGAATTGGTATCTTTGATTCCATAATTTTACATCAACACAGAACATTTGAAATAAATAGCTTTAATGGAACAACATTAAAAGAACTGGATACATGCATTTGAATCACAGACTACATACTAAACGACTCAATACATGTTGAATAAAATAAGAAAAACAATTTTATATAAAAAAAATTAAATCAGGTTTCCCAGCAGTGAATGTAATCAAAATAAGGCACTTACAAATTGATTTACTGCGATAACTAAATTATAATAATTTAATTATTCAATACTACAAAAATGTTTATTCTGGGCTGTTTTGTATCATTTTTCCCTGACACAAATGCAAATTCCCTGATATTTCCCTGACTTTTCCCTGTTTTACAGGTTTTCCCTGTCGGTGGACACCCTGTAAATACTTCGTAGTGGCATACAAAACAAAGTCTGTGTTGTGTCAAAAACGTTTGTTTTCGGGCACTAAACAGCCGGATTCACTAGTGAATCATAGTGAATCTCACTCTTCAAACTGCTCTCCTGAAAAATGTGATTTTTGTGACATAGTGTACCTCCGAGGTACAGATTTATGAAAATTATTCTTGAAATTGACTTTTAAATAGCAGAACCATAAATAGTAGAGAGAATATTAAAAAACAGTGCTAGTCACATACTGATGTAAATTTAAGTTCAACTCACAATAGCACTCAGTTAATCCGAATAAAGAACTTAACAGCCTTAATTAAGAAACATTTTTCAATCATTAATTACATCAAAGAATTGGTTTGAATTAGTACATGGTGAAATATAGTAATAACAATCAAGATCCTTGCAGATGGGCTATTGCCTGGTGGCAAGTCCACACCCCTCCACTCTCTCACCCTCCAAACCCCTTCTGAAAAACCCCTCTCTCACAACTCTCACTAGTTCCTCCCTCAGCACATTCCATCCCTCACTGATCTCTCCTTCAGTAATCACTTCTGACTAACTGGGTACCTAACCTTCCCCATCCCTCCTCACCCATCACAACCTTGAACAACCTAACTGCTTCTATTATTAACAATACACAAACTGCATTTCGTAGAAAATCAGCTGAATATTAGAAGGTAGATATAACTGGAGAGAATTTAATACAATCCAAACGCAATCCTAAACTCAAACTGAGTATTTCCCCTTTCAAAGACCTGATTTGTAAAATAAATACAAAGTACACATGTAACACATCATTTGACAACATGATTGCATTTTTGTCATATTGTATCGAAAGCTTCTCCTGTTCTCAACAATAACGAAGTCATGACGAACCGTATCATATACTTACTGCCTAAAACTGATTTAGTCAGACATATTACATAACTTAATTGTATTTTTATAATTGAAAAACTAGTTAGAATGATTTAAAATTTTAATTTGTGATATTTAATGAAACTCGTAATTTATGAATACCTATGGTGATAAAAATATTCTTTTATTTTAATCTCATTCAACTAGCCTTGATAACATGCTATCTTACTGTATGAAAAGATATCAGTTTGATTTATTATCAAAAGCACATGGATCTAAAACAAGAAAGCATGTGAAGACACATTTGTTACATTGAGTGGCGAAAAATTAATAATTGTAGAAAAACAACACAATCACATACAATTACAAAACTTTAATTTTAGTTTTAATTTTTAGAAGTATACAAATTGAATGGGAAACAGAACATTGTAACTTAACAATTCATTTACAAGTGTAATTTATCATTCGTAACAAATTTTGTAGACATGAGGATAGTTTGTAAAGACACGTTTAATTTCATTGCATTTACTTTATCTGTCGTCAATTGAGCAACCTGTGTAATACGTTGAAAGAAGTTTACTACTAACTGTGATGAGTTTCATATAAATATGAAGTGTAAGAGAATATTGACTTCTGTCCCTATGTACTGTAAGGTAAAAGAAAGCTATAACCTTCAACTATTAGGTTATCTGCTGTTTTGTGGTTTGCTATTGTAGGTCTAAGAAATAAAGATACGAGTAAAATTATGGAACTGAGAACGAGTGTTTGTATAATTTATATTGTTATCTAATTTGGTGTATAGCAATAAGTCGTACCAAAAGTTGGTTACTTTGTAACGAATACGACGGTCAGAATTGAAATCAACTTAGCAAATCCAGTATATATAAATCAAAGGTCAAGTTGTGGTCGGGTCTCAGAACGAATGTGTGCTTTTGAAATGGTCTGTATTCTATCTGCCGCTCAAATTATAGCGTGTCTCCAAACATTTTGAGTTTCATCTCTTTTTCGTCTGCTGATACCCCCCATTTCTCTCTAAAAAATAAAAACTTTCTCGCTTACTCTATTTGGCCCTGCATTTTTCAACCAAGAGTTTGTAAGATTATTTTTTAAAAATAAAGTACTTTACATAATGAAAATAAACAGATAAAGTGATCTCTCAGTTGAAAGTCTTCCAGTTTAACTATTCTTTCACTTTAACAACTGTATTTTTGGTCCCCTCTAAGTCCCTACATAATTTTATCATTCAGTTTAAAAACTCTTCCAATTTAAGGACTATTTTTCCCAGACCTGTGAGATTCGCTAAACCGAGAGATGACTGTATCATATATTGCTAACGAGTTTAGTGTTAACATTTTTTGGGCGCTCTATGTGAGTACGTATTCATCTATATTCCGAGTATATTCTTTGCAACTCGCTTGGTGTCACAAAGGAGGGTAGATAGCAGAGAAAGTGGAGAGGGAACATGAGCACGGAACCGCCTCGTAATATTCCCACCACAGCCTGGTCTATCTGTGAGAAGCAACTTGAGAAACACTAATATGCATTTTAGAACAAGCAATCATCTGACAGTACATACTGTATATTTGTTAACAATAGCAAAGTGTACTGTAGAGAATGTTACTGTTTGTGTTATTATGTTGTCAGCTATGAGTATTACAGAGGGAAGATTGGAGTTGGAGTGTTGGTAGGTGTGTGTGCAAGTTGTATGTTTTGTGTGTAGATGCAGAAAATGGAAAACGGAGAAAGTTAGGAGATTAAAGTAGTTTGCTAGTATGAAATGTTGTTCTTTTTTTGTGAAATATTAACAGGTTATGGGCCCAGGTACCCACAAAGGTATCTGAAAAAAAAAAAAAAAAAAAAAAAACTTTTAGTGTATTAACGTGATAGTAGTTAGAAGATGCTTTCAAAAGAAGTTGTGTGAAACCAGGCAGGTGAAATGGCGGTCAGTGTAGCGGGATGTGTATCCACAACTTACTGACACAAATTTTAAGCATTGGAAGTATAGGGTTATGTGCTTACTAGATGAGAAAGGAGTCAAGTGGATCGTGGATGACGGGGAAATAGATACGTCTTATGCACAGAAGAAGGAAGAAGCTGGAACTGCCAACAGGAAAGCGAAAAATCTTATAATTAATTGTGTTAGTGATCGTCGCATTGACTACATACGCAATAGTGATACAACCAAAGGTATGTTGAAAGCTCTGAGTAATGTTTTCGAAAGAAAAAGTACAATTTCAAAGTTACTTGTTAGAAAGAAGCTATTAAGCTTGAAATGCACCACTTCCCTTCAGGATCATTTTAATAAATTTGACAACTTAGTGAGGGATTTGGAGGCTATGGGATCCAAACTGGAACAAGATGATATTGTGTGCCACTTGTTGTTGACTATACCAGATAGTTATGAGAAGGTTATTCCTGTGTTGGAAACCATAGATACTGAGTTGACGGTAGATTTCGTAAAATCCAGATTATTAGATGCAGAACTCAAATTTAACCATATGCAGGCAAGTGAGGGGAATGAAAGCTCATTCAGTGAGAGACTAAAAACAAAGAAGTGTTTTGAATGCGGAGATGTGGGACACTTCGTAGCAGAGTGCCCCAAATGGTATAGAGGCTATAAACACTACAACAGCATTCGAGGGCGAGGACAGGGCTATGGAAATAGACAAGTAGGTCATGAGTACGATGGTAGAGGTGGAAGTGCTGGCAGAAGTAACTATTTCTGTCATAATAATGCAGTTAATGCTAGTAAGGAAGTTTCATTTGTGGCAACTATGGAAGAAAGTGTGTTGTTAAGTGGAGAAGAGGGCGATGATGTACAATTTGTTCTTGACTCAGGATGTACAGATCATTTAGTAAGTGTTCATTTGAGAGACTACATGTCTGAAGTTAGGGACCTTGCACAACCCATAAAATTAAGGTGGAAAATGGAGAGGAGTTAGTAGCAAAACAGCAGGGGGTACTTAAACTCTATAAGGATGACATAGTAATAAAACTGGAAGTCTTGCTTGTTCCAAACCTAACGTTGAACTTGTTATCCGTAGCAAAAATTGTTAAGTCCGGGAAGCAAGTGATTTTTCATGAAAATATAGCAGAAATTGTTGATGGGAAGTGTCTGCAGATAGTGTGTGGGTTGGTAGGGAAACTATATGTGGTGAACTTCACAGTGTATGGTACAGAAAAGTGTTCCTTTTCTGTAGAGGAAGACATATGGCACCTTAGGCTTGGACATTTGAACAGGAAAGGCTTGCAGTGTATGGGACTACCAGTTTCAAAGAAAACATGTGATTCGTGTCGACAAGGGAAGGCAGAGAGACAGCCATTTCCTTCAGTTATCAAGCCAAGGTCTCAACGAATCGGGGAGCTGTTACACACAGACGTTGGTGGACCTGTGAACCCGGCTACTATTGATGGTGAGAGGTATTACCAGACCATCACTGATGATTACTCACATTTTGTTGTTGTATATTTACTAACAAACAAGTCAGAAGCAGCAGACAATTTAAGGAAGTACATAAATCAGTTGAACTCTCAGATTGGAGAAAACTCAGTTTGTCGGGTGCGCTGCGACAATGCTGGGGAATTTTCATCCAGGGAACTGAAGGCCTTTTGTGCAAGTAAAGGGATCAGGATTGAATACACATCCCCATATAGTCCACAGAGCAACGGGGTTAGTGAAAGAATGAACAGGACACTGTTGAACAAAGTGAGGGCAATGTTCGTCGACACAAAGTT
>PNEQ01132705.1:0-18346 GCA_003012365.1 Medauroidea extradentata | reverse complement strand
TTTCCCGTATTTACATCCATTTTCAAGAGCGAAGCGAGCTAAGTAAACATTCTCTATCGGATACGCGGAGTGGACTGACTCGTGCCTGGCTAGTGACGTCACGAGGGGATCGGCCGGCCGAGGCGCGTTTTGGCGGGCGTTCAAATCCTGCTAACTTCAATAGGCTGTAACTTTCTTAAGACTAATTTTCTAGCCGTAATACTTTGCAGGTATGATATTGGTACTAAAACAGTTGAAAAACAGCAGTTACAAAAAAACATGCATGTTGCCCATTATGCGAGTATACAGTAACACGACACTTGCACGGCTATACTTACAACTAGCTCGTGCAACTCATTTCAAATAAAGCACAGATAAAGACAGTAAATATTCTACGTCCTACAGCCTATATTCTATTATCCTGTATAGTCTCCACCTTCAATGGAACGTAGTTATGTCCAACTGTGAGCACATTGGCTACTGCGCCACACAACAGCCAGTTATACCTCTCACCAGACATATAAGCAGTGGAGGCTCGAGGATTGTTGGCAGGGAGGGCGCAAGTTGCTGAGACACACTGCTGTGAACGCACCGCCGTGTACCAATGACTGGCTATGTATAGCGTAGTGAGCAGTCAGTAGTAAGCGGCACCTACATACCAGCTTATCTGTGGATGTAACACACGACACTATACAGTTATCTGCAACTCCCTGCCAACTACCAGCCACTGCATATAAGAAACCATATTCGTTCCTTGTTTACTAGGCTCGTTATTAGCTCGAATTACTTCAAAGCGAGTCCGTTATATCCGCGACGTAATTAATACGCGGCGACACCAGACTTCAGTGAAGATATTATTACACTAGTTTGTTTGTCGTACGTGCACACCCGCAGTTGTGTTTCATGGTCAATGATTGGATGATATAACTCTCAGCGTGTAGGGGTTCTGCCCGCTAATAACAGACGTGTGTGGTCGCAATAACACTGTTTTGATTGGCTCAGTTAACTAAGTGACGCTTCTACACAAACACACACTGCCAATAGCCACGAAGACGAACTGCAGATGTGAACATAAAGAACTGAAACAAAGTGACGCAAAAGACTTTTCGCACAAATAAGACTACTACTAATAGAAGAAATAAACTTGTGTGATAAAAGTGTTTTAAAACTACTTTTGCGCTGTGATTTAGTCTACAATTTCCAATCCTTTAGAGGGAAAACGTTTATAAAAATGTCACATTCGAATTCAGTATAGAAAAACTAACAACCAACAATGATAGGAAACGATGTTTTTTTTTTCAGTGTGAGGCAATCATATGGCGTAATAAGTATTATATGTCTTAACATAATTAACAAAATTACAGCGTCAAAAAATGTGCACAAAAATCCGAGCGTTTGGATATTTACAGCAGAAATTTTCTGAAGTGAAGTGGCACGGTAAATCTACTAATATCTCCGTGAAGTCGTATGCTGTTGTTTGCCTTTCCGCTGAAAATTAAAACGCCTCTTAATCAAAAACATCAATAATAAAATTAAATGGTCAACGTGTTATTTTATATATTTGAAGAATTATACTTTGTAAATTGTAAAGAAATAACTTTAAAACATATTAACAACATTTAAACATTTATCTAGTTGGTATTGTAGGGCGTGATACGTAAGCTAACGTGCGTGTGACTATGTGTGTTAAATAAAATGACAGTTTATTCAAGGGGAAAAAGAGTACAATAAAGTCGAATTATATTACAAACAAATCTTTAGTTGTTGACTTCGCCACACGCAGCGCTGTGCTGTGACGTTCGAATGTATCGTACCTCAATTCCTACACGTTAAATTGTCAAACAGGTAGTTTGGAAGGAAGATGGGTGAAAGGGACAGTTCTCTGAAATGTCAGGTAGACACGGCTAGCTGGAAGGTGGAAGGACTACAGAGTGAAGGGCAGAAGTTTCCTGGAGGCAACCTGACGTAGTTTCACGTACATCACGTAGCAATACAACATTGCTGTACTCACAACACAACCACACTCGACACATATTACATGTCTTACAAGGAAATACTCGCAATTATACGTATACAGTTACTGATGTAGGCCTACCTGTATTCTTCAAAGCAATGTGTTGTAAATGTCACAATACATTGCAGGATATCCTGTATTCAGGAAGAAGCTTTTGCAGTAATACAAAGCGATATTGTATAGCATATCCCATGAACGAGTACGATAATATGGCAGCTTATAAAGGTAGTTTCAGACAAGATACAATTAAACCGTGAACGTGTAGAGAGTATATGAATGAATATCTGTGGAACTAAGTAGGTAGCACAGGAGAACATTGTCCGCCTAGAGTTTGTCGCGTGCTATTTTGTTTTAGTGCCTTACGTTCACCTTGGCAGCTTTGCTTCATGGTTACTGGCAGCGTGTCCTTGTTCAGACACGTCTCTTACTTTATTGTACCAGTCATAATGTGGTAATTGTGACACCATAAATATGCGATTTGTCAATAGAACTCCATGACAAGATAAGAGTTAAAATATCCAAACGCTGACCATGTAGTACATAAGTTAAGGTTTGAAAACCAAATGGTACAAATATCTTTTCATCATAAAATAGTGGCCGTAGCCATTACTTCCTCTATGTAGGAGGTAAGACGTCACAAGCACAACTATCAACCAGATGGTACTGAGCAACAATCCACAGATAAATACATACTGTTGTGAAATAAGGCTGCTGTTAACAGAAGGTGACAGTTCTATGTAAGCAGAACTAAGACAAGTCTCGTGATGCTGGAGGCAGAACATAGGAAGTGAAACAGCCGACACTGGCTTTATGCGCCGAACTAAACTCGCAAGCTGAGTTCTAGTTGTATTCTTTGTTTATACACGGGACAATAAGCGATGGACATGTAATGCTATTTGCAGAAAGTATAATGCAAACAAAGGAGTCAATGTTCCTGGTATTGTAACTCAGATACAGCAGTCAGGGAATGAGTTTATAGACGTTTGAAAGGCACTTGAACAAGTTACTATTAGTTTGAAGTATGTTTAATGTTAAATAAATAAAGACAGACCGGCCTGGGTAGAGGATGCGCTATATAGACATAATGTAGAGTAGAAGGGATAGACTCACCATGCCGTGACAGAGACTGACAGAGACAGCTGACTGAGGATCTCCCTTGACTCGCCCACGATAGAAGCAGCCGTCTGGCCGCAGTCCCAGGTGTTCTCTAGTAGATGTGTTGTGCCACATGTGTATCACCTGCACATATATCACACATATACACACTGCTACACATAGCTTCTGTCACTCAGATAGAACAACACTCCACGTACTATATACACAAATGTTATGAGCAGGTCTCCTGCCGCCTATTTCCCCTTACCTCTGTGACAGTTAGTTTACACTAGTTTAAAATATATACCAATGCTATGCTCTTATTCAAAGAATGGTTTTGTTAGGTGCGTAGTTAGAGGCGGTTCACAAGAAAGTTTTCTTTCAGCAATTTTGCAGCCATCTTTACTGTTTTTGATACAAAAACTTTAATGTACCTAAAAACCAGTGTTAACATTTCAACACTCTCAAAAGTTAACATAAATTGGCCCAATGAAACATACTTTAATTAAGTTCTGCTGAGTGCTCATTTTACAGTGAATAGCATATAAAATAAATATTAATATAGTCTGTTCACTTTAAACTGATCACTCCCCAACACTTTTGATATCCAAAAACTATATTTCATGTGGGCCAAATATGTTAAGTTTTGAGATTGGTGCAACGTTTACACTGTTTTTTTTGTTCCAAAAAATTTTAAGGTCAAAGATACTAAAGATGATTACAAAATGGCTGAAAGAAAAATGCAAGCAGGGCTCACTTTACCCCGAACGACCTCTAGATGTGACTGAAACAACTCGCGTCTGCGCAGAGGATTGTACGTCCTTGTCGCTAGACAGTAGTATCAGACGAGAATATCAACGTGATCATGTTGCTGGTGTGTAGTTGGCAGGCCTGTAGTACATAGTAGTGTGTTACATCCACTAACACTATGATCTACTTGCGCCACTTAGTACACAGTCCTCTCCTCACTGAAGGTACAGTAACCAGTACATATACAACTGTCACTGGTCTACAAGGGGTGTACAGTTCTGACTAAGGGTATTTGCTGGTGGTTTGAAGGTCCCAAAAGCATTAAGCAATACTGAAAAATATTTTTTATGACATTTAGTTTCGATATTTTTGGGGAAAAAAGATTATAAATGTTGACTCATTACTCCTTTAGTATTAGGTTTAGGCGAAAACTGCCAAGTAACATTTCTGCAAGTTTTTCCATACGGTATCAGCTGCTGACGTTTGTCGGCTGAGTTCAGCCAACATCCTGTATTACTAGTGCGCCGATAGCTACAGACGAGTGCTGGTATCACAGGGGCAGTTGATTGTATGAACAGAGAGCCACTATAGTGTCGTCGGCCAGGAGAGAGATGACCGTGGCATTGTCCTCGAGAGAAGAGGCTGCCCTTGGTCAGCACACGACCAGTTGACCTCCGGGTCACACACGCGAGGTCAGCACAGTCGTACACTGGCACATATCAAGGTCAGCCAACTACCATGTATGTGGCTTGCTCTCACTCGACACACACACACATCTACGAGCTGGACATGAACCAGGGACACACTCGTCACATGGAATATTATTATTTTTCACTTTCTTCAAATGTTCAATCCGCGATTATATAACACATTATATTTGCAAAGAGCAACAGTAAAAGCGTGGTGACTGAGCTGCTGACGTATAGATAGCCTGCGAACAGTCAAGAGAAAAAAATTGTTACAGTGACTGCGGCCTAATTATACGTCAACAACTAAATCAAAATGCATGTTCCATAGCGCAAGGTAAATACAATTTCAGAAGGAAACACATTTTGTACTATAAAATAGCAAAAAATTGACATTTCAATATTATTTTTTAATAAAAAAAATTAATTGTGAGTTTTTTTAATACGTTCAGCAGTATCCTGTGACATGTAGTTTTAATGTGCATTTTTTATTTAAATGTCATTGTGCTCATTGATTTTCCCACTTAATAAGAACAAAAAAACATGCAAATGTTGACTGGAATGCCATAGTGGAAAAACTGGCTGAGCTAATTCTTTTGGTAAGAAGAGCAAGTACTTACGAAAAAAGTGTGTAAAACTAACACAAGTTCATACAAATATCAAACTACAATTTTTTTCACACTTGAACGGCCTTAAGTACGAAGTCGGAGAATTTTCTCTACCCTCCTTCCCCCTCATTCTAGGTACTGTGTATCCTCTCCAACGTACGACCTCACGTCATGCCGTCCCTCGCAGAAGGCACTTGCATACGCTAGCACCCAGTGATAAGTGTACGATACCTTGGTACTCACGTACCTTCCTTCTACGATACTTACCGTATCATCCCTAGTCATGACAGTACGAGATACTGTTCTTGTCTACATGTTATCGCATCTTATATTTTCTCAGCATGTTACGTATATCTCTCTCACAAACTGTGCTCCAATCACAAACGTATCACGTATATATCGACTTTCAATTCTATCTAATCCCCTCATTAATTTGACAAATATTTTGGTCCGTACGGACATAAAACATTGTAGGGACGCGTGATTTTCGCGAAATATTTTTTGCTCCAGTTTGTTTCACTGCCTTATGCGCACATCTGTAGCTGTGCTTCATGGTTATTGTCAGTATGTCTTTGTGTAGAGGCGTCACATATTCGACTGTGTTACTGCGACACCACACGTCTGTAATTGGCGGGTAGAATCCCTAGACGCTGACAGTTTCACACACCCAATCATTTAACAACGAAGCAGAGCTGCAGATGTGCACGTAAGACATTGAAACAAAACAAAATGGCGGAAGACATATTTTCCTTAAACGTGGCGCTTTACATACCAGTATTACTATTGCTGTTCCAGTCAAATATGGATGCATGAATAACGAAACATAAAGACAGAATAAGTAGGTATGACATTATGGAGGCCAGCAGTCAACATTTACCACTGTAAAAGAAATGGTAAGGTGAGTGGACTTAACGTCTCGTCGACAGCGAGGACATTATAGATGGCGACATACAACTTGGTACAATGACATCAGCTGGGAGAGCAGTCGGCCATGACAGCTGTTAAGAAACCATCCTAGCATTCGCCTGGAGGGATTTCAAGAAACGAACGATAACCGAAATTCGAATAGCCGGAACCGTGAATGGAACCCGGGTCCTCCAGAGTGCTAGTCCAATGTGATCAGATTGCATCACCTCGTTCGGTGTAAAAAGAGAGAGAGAGAGAAAATATACAGAAGAGAGGGACAAAATTAGAATAGAGAAGAGAGTAAAGAGAAAAAATAAAGAAGAGAAAGAAGATATAGAACAGAAAAGAAAGAGAAAAAAGAGAAGAAAAAGGATAGAGGAAATGTGGGAGAGAAAAAAGAACAGGTAATAGTGTGAGAGACAATAGAGAAGGAGAAAAGAGGTAAAGAGAACAAAGAAGAGAGAGCAGTAAAGATAGGGAGAGAGGAGAGACTGGAGAAGAGAGAGCTCGGCTAGGCGGACAGAAGCACAGTGGCTGGAGAACTATCTTGGTGCTGCCCCAGGGCAAGACGCGACTATGTTGGGTGGACGCCAAACCTCGCAGACAGGACAAAGTTGCCGCCAGTTATATCCGCTACTTGTATTTATAGACGTAACGTAAGCCCTAGCTGGAGACTTTCCTGCTGCTCACCTTTCAAACAACAGGTAGTTAGTTGTACGCTAGCTGACGTCGCGATCTCCTCATGTCTTTAAAGCACGCGTGTACTCGATTGGTGAACTGCTCTGTAAGTGTTTTTGTAACAATTACAAAGTACTTTTTCGTACTTTTACAAACCCTAGCAAAAAGTACAACGATTTCCCTACTGGAACTATTTGACCGTACTGTTTAAAGAATTATCTTTGTCATCAAACCTACCCTGTTCAAATACCGATCCTCCATCGGTTCAGGATCGTCCGATATGATCCCAGGAATTGAAACCAGGACCTCCATACGAAGGGCAGCTATGTTAGCCACTGCATCACACAGGTGGTGTTTCCACTGTTTATTTTCACGAAAATATCACCCCCCCCCCCACTTTGTTTTAATGTCTTACATACACACCTACAGCTCAGCTTAGTAGGAAATGACTGATTTTTTTTTACTCTCCGGATGAGGGTTTTACTAAAAATTTGTAATTAAAGTATATGCAAACAACATAACTTTTCAAACAGAAATGTTTTTATGACATTCAAATGGAAAGCAATTATATTTAGATAAGTACCTATACATTTTAGTTTCATTCAGGGCTGAGTTTGACACGAATTGAAATATATATTAAGAATGGGAACAGTTTATTTTATCTGTTAATGTACGAGTAATTCTCCAAGGTCAGACTATTTACTCATACCAGAACACAAATACGTGCAATATAATAAACATGTATGAAATAATTGTTTATTCCTGAACAACATATACGTGACTAGCATACTTTTCTTTTTTCGCGTATTAATTTCCTCATGAGCAGCCGTTTAGATTTTTTATTCATTACGTCCTGTTTACACGTAAAAAACAAAGGAGTACTGCTGCTAAGACAGGTTCAGTTCGAGGCCAACTCTAGGCAAATTAATTAAATATCAGTTACTGGATGATGGGTGGAGTGTAAATGACAGTGTTAGGTTTTACAAGGAAGTAAATATATGTTTATCGGTGCAGGAAGAAATCTAGTAGCTGGTGTTACTTAATCACTAGTAGACGACCTTGAGGAGCAAGTAATGTATATTTAGTAGTTGGTCTTGTTAGCAGAGGTTATATGAACGGCGGGCAGTAGTTTGTCGAGCAATACACGAGAGACAATCAGTATGCTGTGACATCTGAAGGTAGTGAGGAACACATAGTCGCTTCATATTGACATGAGCTTGATTCATGGCGTAGTTAAGATAATTCAACTACATGCAACCAATGTTTGAGAGTGTCTGGTCAGAGGTATTCCGATGGCAGAATGACGTCATTCCTCTTTCTGTAGGGACCCATGATTTTCGTGACAAGATATTTGCCCCACTTTGTTTCAGTGCCTTACGTGCACATCTGCAGTTCTACTTCGTGGTCAGTGATTGGAGATTTTAACTGTCACGAGCCTTGGTATTCTACCGGCAAATCACAGACGTGTGGTGTTGCAGGAAGGTTATTGTAATTGGCTGAGTCAAGTGAGATACGGCTCTTCACATACACACGCTGCCAATAATCATGAAGCAGAATTGCATATGTGCACGTAAGGCACTGGAACAAACCGGGGAGGGAGGGGAATTATTTTCGCTAAAAAGCAGGGTCCCTACTTATGAGTAGGGGTAGGAAAATTCTGGCGAATCCAGAGGCCTGCAGGCTAGAATCCATTGTCCTATGCATATTCAAGCCCCGTCTATTAGTTGATTGTCCGTTGTTCCAGAGAGTAGCAGCTGGTGGACAAATAGTCGGGGCTAGAGTATACAATAGTACAGTGCACTCTAACATGCAGTTCACTGAACACGTGACATTTTCCGGCCTCTAATGATGAGTGTTCACCATGGATTTTTTGCTGACATTGTCAGCGAATTTACCCTTCGCCATTTTTCATCTGGACTCCATATTAGGGATGTAATGACATTTCATATGTACGAGTTTGACAAGGGACGACTTGCCCCGCTAACAGTGCTGGTATCGGTAAGAGAACTATTTATGTTGATACTTCAGAAGAGAACATTGTCAAAGGACAAAGCGTTATTATGTATACGTGCCAGCTATAACGACACCAGCTCTAAAAGCTCTGTTATACTCATATTAATTTCAAATACTCTTTAGATATTAATTTAACAGATGTTACCATAGGCGTTAACGTAGAGTAAAACATGTGTAATCCTACCTGTAAGTATGACGTCATCAAGATACCAAGCGAACACTGTTTCTATGCCTCATTCTTACAACAAATATTATACAGATACACAATTCCAGTTTACTTCAAAATAATTAAATTGCAAAAATGTTTGTTACAATTAGAAATAGCAATAATATTCAACACAAGTTCACGTGGCAACAAACTTTGTTTCCCACAACGGGCTGTGACGTCACAGGGCGTGTATCTTTAATCGGTCATTGTAACTTGCCAAATTAATGGCATTGAGCATTCAAACGCGTAGTATAATTAACTATAGCAGAAGTCACGGAACAATACCACAGTGACATTTTTTGTATAAAAAAAATACTGAATCTATAATAAACCACTGCCAATTTTTTGAAATTTTTTAAAATAAAAAATGCAATTCTATTTTTACACATTTCTTGACGTAGCTAATGACAAATTATTTTATTTCTATAAGTCAGCTGGTTGCTCTTTGTAGTATAAAACAGTTTCATGCATATCTAGACTTTTACATGTCACTATACAGAAACTATAAAAGCAAAAAAAAATATTTCATTACAGTAAAAATTGTCACAACGTATGTCCACAACACAAACCATATATCGTAGAAATATAAATAATATGAAAACAATAAACTAAAATGTGAACCCTGTACTTACAATTGAAGCGCAATGTATATATATATATATATATATATATATATATATATATATATATATATATATATATATATATATATATATATATTTGGCTATGGGCAAGTTATAAAAGCAATACATTTTAACTACTTAAGAAAGGCAAATAAACAGTTTCGTATGTACATCTTGTCTTCAGGATTGAGACTATGTCATATTATCGGTTTCCCTAACATGCCAATATTCCTCACCGCAGCCATCATCAGGGTTGCATGACGTCAGCGATAAGAAGTCAATAAACCTCGCAGAGAACCAGGAGGCAAGATATATAATCAACCTGAGATGTAAGTTATATTACTCCGGCCACGAAGATTGTTATCAAGATTACAAATATTTTTATTGTATGAAAATATCATTAGCAGTAATGGCTTACATGTTGGAAGTTTTCGATACAATTATAAAATAATAAGTATGGACCCCAGATTTTGCGAAAACGTTTTTGCACATCTTTTGTTCTCAGTGTACTACGTGTACATCTGCAGCTGTGCTTCGTGGTTATTGGCTGAGTGTGTTTGTGTCGAGATGTTGCTTACTTGATTGCGCCAATCGGAACAAAGTTACTGGTACATCACGCGTCTGCGATTAGCTGGTAGAACTCAAAGAAGCTGAGAGTTTAAAAAAAAACATCCCAGTCGGAGTATCCGTGCAGTAGTGTCTTAACTCCATCTTCGCACACACGTTGCTTGTCGTCTAGCTTCATAAGCGCCATCACCATGTTTTCATATTTTAATTGTACCAGATATTTTTTCCGTATTTTAGACACAAAATGTGACTAAATTTTGCTCTTACGAAATATTTTTATCTCTCATAGTTTTCGCGTAATGGCTCGTTAAAGTCAAAATTTGCGTGTTTCAGTTTCAAAGACTACACTAAAACCAACTGGCATACCAAACTCAAAAAATTCACAGAGTATAAAGATGTGACAGGCTACAATTTCACGTACATAAAAACAAAGACTAAAATCTTCTTGAATTTAAATTAAATGCTGAATTTTAAAATATACATTTCAAATATTCAATGTTTTTTTAATACAAAAATATTTTATTTTGTGGTTTAACATACAGTAGTTCAACTTGTAGCCTACAACATCGTTATTCACTGTGAATTTTTTCAGTTTGGTAAGCGAGTTGGTTTAAGTGTCGTCCTTAACAAAACAAGCAAATTTTGGATTTAACTAGCCATTACGCAAAAAACATGCGAGATAAAAAATTAAAAGAACAAAATTTAGTCACATGTTGTTTCTAAAACAAGGAAAAAAATATCTGGTACAAATATAAAAATAAAAACACGGTGATGAAAATTGCTGAACACCGCGCCTTTAACACATTGAAACGAGTTGGCGCAGAAATGTTTTCAAGAAAGCCAGTGGTTAATAACGACTCAGTTTACACTAATAACATGTGCAGAGGAAATGACGTCACAAACTGGAAGGAAGTTGTAAGTGACGGCTGATGAGAATGACCGAGGTACAGGTGACTATGTTGTGTCCACTGAGTATTTAACAAGTGACAGTCGAACAAACACGAGAGATCTACTGCACACGACTTGACAGTGAAATATAACACATTATAACAATTTGTGGAGCCTTGCACAGTAAGACTTAAGCTCGCCAGACCAAACAAGGCCTCACACCTGGCTTACTACAGGAAGTATACTATTACAAAGGAAATACCATTTCCGCTGTTTATACAAAACAATACTTCAACAAAGCTTCCGTTCCCGATATGAGTTTCCGTGGCACAAAACCATGATCGCCAAAACAGAATGTGCATGGCAGTTTGAAGCGGCTTTACTTCATTGTAGCAGCCATCTGATTTTCAGTTAACGACTTCCCTCCTACTCGACAACATTAGTCAGTGAAATACCCCTCAGAGGCCTGTCAGGTCATATGACATGTGACATGTAGGCAACAACACAGAGAACTGAACTAGTCAACACTAGCACCAACTGCACAACAATAAATCTGCACAAAAGCAACCTGCGTATATATTTCTTCCTATTTCTAATTGTATGTTTATAACTTCACTGTACTATAAATGTACATAATTAAGGCGTACGCTGTATTTGCACCTATGTTGTTTGTTTCAGTCAGCAAGCAATGATGGCTACATGGAAACATTAGTATTAACACCATGATCCAACATTTCTACTACAGTTATAATTATTTTTATTCTTAAATGAAAGCAGATACGTACCGAGAAACGATTGTACAGTTCAGTTCAAAATTGATTTTAATATGTAGAGTACCTAATTTTTTATTGAAAAAATATGATATAGATTTAGCTCAGTTATTCATTAATGGGAATCATTTAATGGCCTAATTTCGCTGAAATCATTATGTATTTTTGTCTTGAAAATGTACTTATAAAATATATTTTTTAAACAAAACTGTTTAACAGTTTTCGCTATCTGCTTTAACACAGGATGTACAAAAATAATTGTCACAAAAGCAGTATAAATGATGGATCATGGCTAGAGATTATGGTATATCGCCAACATGTTTTGTGTCAACATATCCTTGAAATGCTGTAGTCTATTGTCGCATATGTGATTGGCTGATGTACGTCTGACACAACATAACTGTCTACAGACCAGTAACAGGCATCAAATATTACAATAGCGGGATTCTTATTGGCTCAGGCGAATAGGCTAACAGCTCCAAGTACAAGAGGAATTCTGTAATAACTAGTGGGACGTAAATGTTGCATACACATTCCAGGTCAGGTTGAACGCCAATTATGTATACTTCATTGTCATGTCTGTGACTTGCTGGCGGCTGTTACGAAACGAGTTTGACTACTGCAAGCCAGTAGTAAATAAGGAAATAATGCGAAGTGCTATCGCTTGCTACCTGCTTGTACGGTTATAAGCCAATAAATAATTGATTGTGGCCAGTGGGTGTATAGGACTGACAAGTCTAGGCTGCTGCCAGATGAATCCGCGAAATTGACGTACCTCTAGTAATAATCTTATAAGCTGAACGTGTGTTGAAATGCAGCAAACAGTGGAGTTCTCCCGCGATAAACCATCATCCATAGACATGGCCTTGCCTGTCATTAGTAGAGGCAAGGAAAGTAGGCGGGTTAAACGAGCTATAGTTGAAGACAAGCAGCGCGTGGAGCTACTGTGTGCTGCCGTGTAGGTATATGTATATGTCTACGTACAATATTTATTCAGTTTGAAAACCAACGCTGCAGTGGTTCACACACAGGCCAGTCAGAAAGTCAACTAGGTCTGCCTCTACATCTCTATGTGCACTATCAATGTCTTGTTTCCATGCCAACTACTACATGTGTGTCTACACTATATAGGTTGCCTACACAAATACTGTACCACCATTCTTCACAGTCTTGATATAGTTAATAAATACACATTTCAATTAAACATATCGCTAAGTCAATCATAATGCAGTCAAATTCGACTTTACTGTGACATCAAACAGTAAATAGATATTTAATAACAGCATTTCTTGCCTGGCTTACTTAGAAATGACGCCATATCGTCTCGTCCTAGAATACTCTCGAGGCATGTTCCCGTTGTTCTTGCGATACTTGTTTACTTTAAACGAAAGCAGATATCACAAATCTGTTTGTTTGGCAGTTTACTTTAAACTGTATTTTGCCGTGATAAGCAAATGTTTTCAAGACAAGAAATTATATAGCTTCGAGCAATAAGTCAACTGACATAAATTTCGTTAGTTAACATAATTCGCAGGGCCACGGTTATGCCGCGAAAATATTGTTGCCCCACTTTGTTTCAGTGTCTCACGTGTACATCTGCAGCTGTGCTTCATGGTTATTGGCAGCGTGTCTTTGTTCAGACACGTGTCTCATTTCAATGTGCCAATGAGTAGAACACTATTGTGACTTCGTACGTGTGTAATTAGCCAAGGCAAGTGAGAGTACAATCATCCAATCACAGACGATGTAGCAGAGCTGCAGATGTGCACATGACGCATTGAAACCAAATGTTGCAAAAATATTTCCGCCATAAAGTTGTGGCTGTAATAATTAGCTACAACCGTAGTAATTCCTGTGTTGAACATATTAGCCAACATGGCGGTAGCTATTTTAAATAGAACTGCCAAACGTATGTTTGTTATGTGCACAGGTTTAGGCTTTTAAAATAATTATCGTGGAAATAGTATAAACAAGAGAGCGTGGGTCTTAAGGTGACTGCCTGAGTGGATGTTCCTTGCGTGTTCAAGGCCTAGAAGATTGGAAGGTGACTGCCTGAGTGGATGTTCCTTGCGTGTTCAAGGCCTAGAAGATTGGAAGCTGTAAGGACGAGACAACACACATATCACACCTCACACTAGCCTCTAGGTGCAAGTCACTAACTGGCGTACTGTCTTCTCACATACAACTATCCTCTATGAGATATCCAGTTATGACCCGATCATTTTATGATGTCATATTAAATATGGCTGAGTATTAGGTTTGCACCGAGACGTTCATAGATACCGCTGCCACGCCCGCTTCCAACATTCCCGGTAAGGAGAAAATAAGATGTAAAAATAATTAAGACTTAAATTAAAAATTTAAAAAAAAAACCGACTCACAGGATACTACATTTCAAATTGATCAGCTCAGTAGAATTGCTCACATTCACAAGAAAAAAAAAGTATAAAAGAGCTGATGATATTTAAACGGCTGAAGAGATTTCCTTGAATGACAGCTAAGAACAATCTCGATCAAGTCAGTTTTCAAACAAAAAAAAATAATTAAAATCTGTTTATTCGTTTAGGAGCTACAATGCCACAGACAGACACGTCCAACTTATAGCAGTCTTCTCTTTGCGACGGGGGCAGTTAGCGAGTACTTGAACTGAATATACATGTTGTTTGATAGATCGGTGACTATATGTTGGGTTAGTGCGGATAACAGCCGCCAGCAGACTCATACCTTGATGACAATACAAGAGCCACAACCTGGCCACAATACAGCGACAATATTCCTGGAGCAGAGTACACGACCAGTTCCTCTGACATCATGACGCACACACTAGCCTCCACACACAATACATTTCCTGTCCGCCTCACCAGTCATCACGCGCGCACATTAATAATACATACGGCTAATACTTTCCTTCAAATATACAGGTACAGCCAAGGACGACAGTCAACCTGCAGTACAACTCTCATTTACGCGGAAACATTTTTGCATCATTTGCTTCAAAGCCTTCAAGGGCTTGTTCTTTAGTTTTGCAGAGGTTTCGCAAATATTATTTTATTGCTACCTAATACTCATATCAAAATTTCTCCACAGTTTTGACACTAAAATATTTCATAATTAGAGGCACGATTATTTAGCGTATTGATTCTAAGTCAGGTTGTATGCCATTAAATTATACTTCACGACTCCTTCTTTGATTAAACGACACCTGTCTTATCTTTGACGACTGCAAGCCAGTGATAAATAAGAAACAAGTTGTGGTGGTAACAAATGTTACGGTTATAAGTCAATGGATATTCGACTTTGGCCAGTGTGTGTATAGGTCTGAGAAGTCTAGGCTGTAGCCTCTAGTCATAATTTGTAGCCGAATTTTTTTGTAGCAATGTACTGAACGGTTTTATTAGGTTTCGTCACCCAAAGTACCACTTTTTTGTCGTGAAAATAAGCAAAAATAAAGCTGTTTTTTTCTTCTGACGAATGAATGATACATCATTCTTACAAACACATCCGCAGTATTGTGTACCGTGTGACTGCACATTGTCTCAAATTTTTTTCAACCCTTTTACTTTAAAAAATATTTGAGTTATTGGCACCAGTCCGGGAAAAAACTAAGGAACAAGCCCTTAAGAACATCTGCAGATGTGCTTCATTGTTATTGGCAGCGTGTGTTTGTGCTGAGGTGTCACTCATTAGACTGGGCCAATAACAACAAGGTTACTGAGACACCACACGTCTGACAAGGGGAGATTCCACAGACGCTGAGAGTTATAAACATACAATAACTGACCACGAAGCACAGCTGCAGATGTGCATGAAAGACACTGAAACATACTGCTGCACAAATATTTTCAGAAAAATAAACATTTCGGCGTTAACTTGACGACAAACTGGGCTTCAAACAATCAGTTAGTATCTTAGAAAACTCAGCAGCATTCAGGGATCACCACCTGACCTGTTTACATCGACATTACACAATAAAATACATTTTCTCTTTTTAATTTTTCTTTATATTGTATATTATTTTTGTTATCTGGAGTATTAGTATGTTTCAAACAAGTGGACACGTTGTTGCGTAGACAACTTACAAATTCTGTCTAGATTTTGTCCTTTATTTTTGCTGATCCTCTGCTTGGCTCACTCATTCGTCACTAAGAAATTTCCTGTTTTGACTGGCTTTGTCATGTAAAATCGTGATTTGTTTATTTTTTATTTTTTTTATTTTCACTCGTAAGCGGCAGTGAATAATGACCATTTAAGGCTTCCAGGCAATCCTTTAGTTCCATATATTTTTGAAATTTAGTAAGATATTTTCAGACGGGTGTACTTACATGGATCCAGTGTTACTAAGGCCATTGATCATGGGCGAAAATAATTGAGCAGCAACTTGTTGCAGTGTCTTATGTACACACCTACCACTGTGCTTCATGGTTATTGGATAACATTCCTTTGTACAGAGACGTCACTCATTTGACTGAGTCAATCAGAATAATGTTACTGAGACACCACACGACTGTGATTAGCGAATAGAATCTCTAGACACTGAGAGTTTTAAAACATCCGTACAGTGACAATGAAGACGAGCTGCAGATGTACACATAAGGCATTAAAACAAAGGGATACCAAATTAATGTCATAAAAACAGTGACGCTAAGCATCATTATTGAATACGCAGAGGAATCAAGGTTGATTATTTCCACGCTACTTTCCCTGAAGATGATACCATCTGTCGCTCGGATACTGATCACAAAATATATCTGGCAGACTGGGTTCTACATTTTTAACATGTTAACTTTTATTGACATACGTTATAAAATAATATTGTCTATAAAATTGACATGCTTGACAAATTGCACTAACACAAATGCAAATAATTATACAACCCAAAAACTATGTACCAAATTATTCATACTAAAATTAAAAGTGAGTGAGATATGTTGGTCAGCGCTCAACATCGAGATCTTAAGCGCTGGCGAGGGGTGACATGAGGTGAGTGTGGAGCAGCGCCGGAATGAAGGAGCGGAGAAAACGGGAGATCTCGGAGGGGAAAACCCGCCAACAAGCCTCATCATCTGGCACGACTATCACATGTGAGAATCCGGGGACCGACCCCTCAGGTACAAACATGAGTACGATCCTTGGGTTCATTGGCTGTGCGGCACTGTGTGACGTCACTGAAGTGAAGACGCTTCCAGGACATTGGTTACTTATTTGTCAGAAACATTTGCCGTGGAAAGCGGGAAGTGAAAGACGTCGAGCTATCGTACAATAGTTTGCAGTCTAGTCTGCTATCAGAAAATAACGCGACATTTCCAGGCTTCTGCTTATTATTATATGCCTCAGCAAAACCATTACATTTAGGCAGAAATTTATTTTCGATTATCACGTCTATATTTTCAGGTTCCGGTACAAATTGTTTTAACGGTTTTGTTTGTACATGCATCGAGCATCATTAAACATGTCTGTAATTGTCACATTAATTACAAAATTACTGTAGACGTGTGATAATGAAAAATGTCATGCTTATAAGGTTTGTTTCGACCAATAAAATGTATATAATTTTTTACTTTTTAAAAGAAAGTATTAAAACCTCATCAACCTATGCTTACCTATGTATGCTAAGTACTTTGTCAGCTAAAGAGTTAACAAAATAATTTGTGTAACGTCTAATATACTGTATTGTTCTCGTAAGATAACATTTTTTTAGTTACTACGCATATTTCCTCGACAGTGGTAAAAAATAACAGTGTATAACAGCTCAACTATACCAATCACGAAGTCATTTAAAAGGGCGTTAACAGCAAGGAGCTGATATATAGATAGAACCACAATTTTGTGGTGTAAAAATTTTTGCATCATTCAGTTTCAATGTGTGTGCACATCTGCAGCTTCATTCTCAGTTATAGGATGTTTTGACTCTCACTTTCTTGGGCTTCTAGTGATAAATCACAGGCGTATGTTGTCACGATAACGTTAAAATGATTCATGCAGTAAAATAAGGAACGTGTCTGAACAAAGACATGCTACTAATAACCATGAAGCCAAGCTGCAGATGTGCATGTAAGACATTGAAACAAACTGTCGTGCGAGAAACTAGTGCCTCTATATATAGTCTATGCAGACATGTGATACAGCCAAGCAGTTTCCAGGAGATAGGATGTAGCTCACCTGTATGTCTGGCAACACATATATAGTCTATGCAGACATGTGATACAGCCAAGCAGTTTCCAGGAGATAGGATGTAGCTCACCTGTATGTCTGGCAACACATATATAGTCTATGCAGACATGTGATATAGCCAAGCAGTTTCCAGGAGATAGGATGTAGCTCACCTGTATGTCTGGCAACACATATATAGTCTATGCAGACATGTGATATAGCCAAGCAGTTTCCAGGAGAGAGGATGTAGCTCACCTGTATGTCTGGCAACACATATATAGTCTATGCAGACAAGTGATATAGCCAAGCAGTTTCCAGGAGAGAGGATGTAGCTCACCTGTATGTCTGGCAACACATATATAGTCTATGCAGACATGTGATACAGCCAAGCAGTTTCCAGGAGATAGGATG
>PNEQ01132704.1:0-18408 GCA_003012365.1 Medauroidea extradentata | reverse complement strand
TTTAGTTTAGAATAAATAATTTCAGTTATTTACGTATGTCAAGTTTCTTGTCCATTTACCACCTTATCTTCATTGATTTCCAAGAGAGTTATGGTTGTTTCAGTACGTGAAAATATCCAAAACATTTGTGGACCGTCACACCGAGCTCAATGGGCAAGATGAACGTGACTCTGACCATTAACTTCCCAGTGTCCGGCACAAATTTTTGGAGTTTGTAACACCACAATCAAATAGGTTTTTAGCTACAATTATAAAATATATCGCACTGTTTTGCCTTTCAATATGCCTCAAATTAAAGGAATTGTGGGCTCCTCGGCAAACGAGACGAAATAATTTTCTCTCTAAACAAAGTGCGGAGATACATACAACGCCACCTGTTGGCATTTTATTGAACTTGGGGGCCATCACAACACTAACAACTCTAGTATTTCGAGAAAGATGTTCGCCCTGCCACCTATGAATAAAATCTGAATTAAACACAGTGGTTTAGTATCGTACACGCCACCAGGGGAAAAAAGCAGTCAGAAACAACTGTTTTTTTTCTAAAGTCGTTTACCCGAGAAAAATAAGATTTTGCTGATTACTGTGTTTTGTATGCAAAGGTTAGTAAAAGGAACAAGTTGCAGGATGGCATTGATAAAATACAATTGTGGACGGAAGAGAACAAAATTAATATAAATATGAGTATGACAAAGATTGTTAGGTTTACGAGCTAGAAGGTTAGGAATACAGACATGTACAAATAGAAAAGGACAGGAGATGGAGGAAGTTGCAGAATATGAGTATCTAGGGATAGTGTTGCAGGATACAGGAAAGAATATTTAATTTTGGACATTCAGCATTACATGCAATAGGCTACATGAAACAATATATAATAATAAAACAATCAGTTACACATGATCAATGTATCAGTTACATAAAATTCAGATAATTTATAGAAAGGATGGCTAATGAGCCACAATTTTAGTTTGTTATTATTCCTAACTTTAATAGGAAGGATATTGTTAAACTTTATTACTGTGATAGGCAAACAATTCATAGTTTTGGTTAATATTTTTTTCTTGGTATTCTAAGATCTTCATGTTTTCTTGTATAATGATCATGAGTTTGATGCGCAGGCATAATTATCAGTATTATCTTAAATAGCGATGAGACACTGGAGTATATATACATTCACAACGGTTAATATACCTGTTTTTAGAAAGTATGGTTTACAATGTTCATTACAATTTAATCCACATAATAATCGGACAGCTTTCTTTAGTAGCATTAGAATTTTCGAAACACAAGGGAAGTGACCCCACAACCTGTTACTATAAGTAAGAACTGAATGAAAAATTGCTTAATATGCCATTAAGATACAGTTACTTGGCAGGTCAGCCTTGAGTTTGCTGAGTAGATAATAAACTCTTCTCAGTTTCACACATAATGAATTAATATGGTCTTCCCATGCTAAACTAGGGTCTAGGGTAAATCCCAACAGTCTAATATAGTTACACTTTTCACTCGTCTGACATAAAGTGAACAATATTTTCTTGGTCTTATTTACATCGAAAGCTATCTTGTTAGAATTGAACCAATTACAGGCCACATTAAACATACTTTGGACGATATGTTGAGCCACTGAGTACTCATATGGCTTGTGAACAAAGTTTTATCATCTGCAAAAAGTAAGACACCACTTTCAACTCTAGTACAAATCGTTATCATTATTAAAAATAACAATGCCCCCAGTACAGAGCCTTGGGGTACTTAGGGTGGAAGAATTAGATAGTGTGTGTGGTGTCTAGGGCTCTAGGTATGCTGGGAATGGTTATGAAGGGTGTTATTAGTGCAGTGAAGGAAAAGTCATATATGACAATTGTACAGTCAATGTGCATAGAATTGGAGATGCGGGAGTTGGACGAAGTGCAAAGACAGACAGCGAGGTTGGTGAAGGATAAATGGAGAAGGCAAAGGCAGGTTTGTGAGGACGAAGGGAACTTCCAACCATCTGTAATGCAGATGTAATTGGCGTGGAACTCGGTGAAGGAAAGGAGAAGTGTTTAAAGAGTGGCCAGAACGCACAAAGTTGTGAATGGAGAGGAAGGCTGAGGTAAGTTAGGCTGCTGCCTATTTAAGGCAGGGTATAGAGGTATAGGGAATGATGCTAGTAAGTAGGTTCAAATGGGGAGTAGAAAGGAGCGGGGTTGGTAGTTATGCTTAGGAGATTGGTGAGGAAGTGGAATTAACTTTTAAAGTAGTTGGAGTTGGTGATGGTGAGTAGGGTTCATGAGTTTATGGGGGGGGTGGGGGGGTTAGGAAGATGATTGAGATCAGTTGCTCGGCTGTAAACAAACCAATACTAATATTTATTATTGGACTAAGAGGATTATCAGGCCTGAAACTAAACCTTTAGAACTTGTTAAGATTTTGCTATTAATAATTCAAAAGTAGCAGTGGATTTTAGTGCATTATTACTTTTGCAGGTAAAATATTTAATAATAAGTTTGTAGTTTCATTTGTATAATTTACTGAAGGCTAGTTTTTAATTGGCTAAATGCCAAAGATAGAAGTGAATAAATGCTATGAAATGATAACATATCTTGGTGATATTGAACACACTATCGATACATTCGTTTTTGTAGTTTATATTCCTAGGTTAACACTTTCCCCAAGAAAGTTTCATAATTGTTTTATTACACTTGTGCGCTTTGGCATGTGTGTCTTATCAATTAATAGTCTTTACATCCTTTTATGTATTCTAATATTGTCACTATTTTAAGCATACATTATCCCTTGGTAAATGTGACAGATTGTAGCCTACAATGATTTGTTTAGGCTGATTTTATTTGGATTTAGCAGGCCCACGATTTTAATTCTGCCGAAATCTATGTTTTGGCAGTTCATGGAACACAGTTGTATTGTACAGAACACAAGCAAAAATATAGTTAATTTATTAACTGTGCTATACTTAGCTGGTACTAACAGGACAGCTTACAAATAGCATATGACAGAATATTATTTTATTTGAAATGTTTCTGTTCTGATGAACTGTCATATTTACAATGTGTCCTTGCATTTGAATTCTGGCATTTTTTGTATAGATTCATAAACCTGGTCTAATTGTGTAAAGTTAGTTGACAAGTTATAGGCTAATTCTACCATGTAACATGCCAAATAATCAGAAATGGCTCTTGACAGACACAAGGAAATAACATAAATATACTTAAAAAGGTTTCAGCTGGACTAGACATGGACATGGAGTTAGACTAATTAGTAGAAAGTTAAAAGGGAAATATTGGCAAACATGGGAGTATCTTAATAAAACAGCTACACAATAGAAATATCTGGCAGGAGTCTCGCATGTAAAAATGCACGCTGACCTCTCAGGTAACTGAACCATGTCCATTGTGGTGAGAGGAAAACTATTGATATTATTTCTGTAGATTCTTGACAGTAGTTACAAGACAATACTAATGCTGCAAGTGCTACAAATATATATGCGTGTGTGTGTATACATACACACATATTAGGTAGCCACCAGATGATGATATTGGAGACTGTCCAGCTTTCACAAATTTAAGTTGGACCTGAAGACATTTAAGTACGTAAATGTAAACTGTTTTAAATAATGAGAACATTTATGCAGTAATTATGTTTATTTGTAACGTTATAGTTTTCCTGTCTAGTTAAAAAATACAGCAGCAAAAATATTTCTATCAGTTTGTGTTTCATTAATTTGCAGCAACTGTAATGTATTAAACTGCTAATAAGTACAATGTTAATGATAATTAATTTTGTTTTACTTTCTGCGATGTGACACTAGAGTTCTGGGGAGGCTCGGAAAACACCAGTAATTCTTACCACTGAAGTTCCGGACGAGTTCGTCTAGCGTCCCTGTAATTTCGATGTGCAGACTCTCTATGTTTACGAAAACTAGCTACTAAAGAAATACACAGCCTGGTAATTTTCTGGACCAATTTTATGATGAATAATATTCCCCACAGCCTCAAAATAAAATACGTGAATAAAGTAAGTAACTTGTAACATTAACTGATTCACCTGGCTAATTCCTGTAGCTGTTACATGAAAAATTATCTTTGAAAATCTATAGTGTAATTACAATGAATTGAGTGCAGATGCAACAGATTAAAGTTCCGATGAACTGTCTCAACTCAGTACAAAATTATAATAAAAAAAAATTACATATGCCTCGACTAGAAAGAAAATAGTGTAGAGCAATTTGATTTTATTCAAAGGGTATTGTAAGGTGAAAAAAACTTTTCAAGGACAATCCACGCCCTAAAACCAAACTAAAAGCAAACTAATCATGGCGAGTATGTGTGCGAGGTACAGGCTCTGTATTAATGAGAGTCGTGGCTTAGCTGAAGTCTTCCTGCGGTGAGCGCAGTTCAATGCCACCTCGATTTCTTGTAAACCTCTCTGCTGCCGTGTTTTCTCGGCCTCTTCCCTCAAAACTCACCAATCCATTAAAAAAAAACTCCACCGGAGCGTCTTGCTCAAAACTCGTAGATACGATACCCTCTTATTTACATAGCACAATAAACAAAACTGCTAGTAATTACTCAAACTGTTGTACTGAAATAAGTCTGTAACTTAGTATGTTAATACACTCCATACAAAATTAAACCTACGTCAGCCATTACAACACGCTAAAGAAAACTAATCAATTAAGCACAAAAAAAATATCCATCAACGTGAAATAAGATGCATACTAAATATGTAACAAAGTAAAATAAATGCTATTGGGGATGTAACTAGCAATGTGTTATACAACGTGTTAGAATATACTGTTAACCAGCTTAGTAATAACAGCTCATTTCCATGTGTTTGCTCCTGACAATCTTGAATACTACAAGACATATTTTTGAAATTCACTGGTGTCTTTAGGTTCAATTAAACAAGAAGAAAAAAATAAATTTTTAATAATTTATATATTTTAATCAATTATCTTCTTCTAGACTGTGAGGGAAATTCCCTGCTGGTTTTCACTAAATGCAACAAATGTTAGTAAAGTAGCTGCAATGTACAGTATTTTGAAATCTAACTAGATTGAGTTACTTGTTCTCACTTGATAACCCATGGCCTATTTTGCACGACGTGTACATACGTTGCATATAAAATTAGATTGCTAAATTAGCTGAAAATTAATATAATTTACCTTACATACAATACATTTTGGGTTACCTATTTGACAATTGCTCTAAAAATAAAACTGATAGCCAATGAATGATTGAAACTTAAATATTTGTAAATAAGAATTACATAATTTTTTGTTGCAGTAAGGTAGAGAAGGTAGAGGCTATGTAACTAAATTATTTACCATTTTGGCTATTTTTACTCTTTAAGGTGGCTATAAATATTCTGTGGTTCTCATAACATACCTTGCTGTTAGGAATGCTTTGAAACAGTCTAATGTTGATGTGACAATCACGACATAAATAATTGGAGAACGCAACAACATGACTAGATCGGTGCTTCAAATGCTGTTTAAGATGGCATTAGCTACTGTGTCAGCATTTTTAATGCAGAAGAATGCGGGAGTGTCTGCAATGCTCTTATGCTGAACAGTACATAGGCGTTCATTAGCAGTCGAAACGTGCCCGCAACAATCCTTCCATACTTGAACTGGATTAATGTTGCAAATGAGCATCAAAACACCAAAATCTGGTGGCTCTGATGCTTTTGTGTAGAAGAGCCAAAAACAAATTGTGTTAAGCTGTTTCCAACACCATTTTTCCAGCGTTCTTGTCTTTATGACAAAAGGAGTTTCCATCGGGTGTGCACCAGGGAAGTAAGCTGGGTCCTCTGTTCACTGTGATGTATGTGGTAAAGAAGTAATGTTGGTGCAGTTAATTGGATAAGGGAGGGGGAGGCTGATGAGGAAGAAGGAAACTTACAACAATGAGTGATGTTGAAGGAACTTGCAATTTGTAATTGATACATAAGATTGATACTGAATGGTCTGTGTAAAAAGTGTTCTTTACAGACACCAATAACTGCACAATCTTGGCTGCATTCTTTCTTCACATAAAATTTTTTAGAAGTAATTCAGCTTTAATTACATAAATTAAAAAAAATATTTACTAGTAATTCTATTATCGTGTGAAGGTAAGTTGTACTTCGGAGGTAAAGTATGACATGTTTTCAAGATTACTTTAGTTGGCATATTGTTAACAAGGTTACATAGAACCATAACTGGAACTCTAGTATTTTAAAAAGATAAATTACCCATCAGAGCCTCTTCATAGCTTACTTTTTATGCTCTATTTTCACATTTTCCCATGATATGTTGGATGATCTATTGCACTGATCCACAGTTGAGTGATGTTGAGTGCAGCTTGCCTCACTTGTGCAATGAGTTTATACGTACCTTGTTTCACACACAATTTTTTTAAGGTTGACCATACACACCCAATGAGACTGCTCGAAAATGCTGTTGTGCCAGATAATGTATACTGTGTAGCTAGGCTTTTTTACAACCATTGCCTCCTCCTTGTGTTAATGATGGTAATTCTGAGCTATTTTTTTTAAACTATTACACAGTTTGGGGGGGATGTATTTTAGTCTGATTACCTGTACATCTAGAATGTCAAAGCACACCAGTAAGTATGGGTTTTAAAGTGTTTTGTGTTCCACAAACTCACTAGAAAACATGTGTTCAAAAATGTGACATTAACAACACAGAATACAATAAACCGTCGTACTCTTAACAGCAAATTTTAAGTGTTCAATTTAGGCTATCCCTCAAGTATAATTTTTGGGACATGAAAATGGGGATATTATGTGCTTTTGCTGTCAAGTGCAGCTGCAGAATTATTAAATTAATTAAGAAACTCTGTGTTTTCAAGCATACATCACAATTTATATTTCTCAGCAAGTAATAAACATGAAGGGTACGGCTATTACTTAAATCAATAGTTAAGATAGTTTCCAAAGTTTCAAATTATAAACCTACAATATGATAGTTCCTGTATACCATCAAGTCCTTCCTTTCCGTTTTCGATATTGTATCCCAACAGGATGTACAAGATGAAGAACGGAGAGGGTGCTGGGTAAGTTAACTGGACTGAAGTTAGCTCTTTCCGCACGCCGCCTCAGGACCAGATAGAGCTAACTTCAGTCGTAACTTACAGTCTGCTAAGGCAGATTACAACGAAAAGGGAATAACAGCGTCAGGATATTCATGTATATACACAATTTTTTTTTAAAAATTGTGTACTGTTATATGTTTGTAAGAGCTTGACAAGTCTAAACCCAGTCAGTACTGGGTGTACAGGGGATGCTGAATAAATAAATACATATATGATAAGGAGTAGAAAAAAACAGGTAGGCTAGGTAGCCTGTTCTTAGTGGCATTTACTTTTGAAGGTGAGTTTCTGATGAAAAACTACCTGCCACTTGAATGATATAACTGTATATGTGGTCTGCATTAGGCTGATGTGTTTTTAAGACTTTAAACTCAAATAAATAGCTTCTTCGAAGTGCTGTACACTGTACATGAGGGTAGGCGATCATCTGTGGCAGCTGCAATATATGTTGTGCATCCTGTATGAACTTCTAAATCGAGGGTATACCAGTCCAATCCTGATTTTCTGAAGCTGCAGCCTGATGGAATGCTAAAAAAAAAAAGTCTGGAACTGTAGTGAAGGCCTACTTATATGAGAAGACTTTCAATTTTAATATTTAACTTTAAATTACAGTAACTTATAGTGTTTAATGTCATATACCTCCTGGGGTAAGCAGTTATTTTCTAAACAGTTATCTTATGCTGGGTAACAGATATTTCATACTTTCATAAGTGAAAAGTTATCATTCTGAACTGGTAACTTATGGTGCAGCTGTAATATTATAAACATACAGGCCTACATATATGTAAAAGCCCAGTAAATTCATTCATACCTTTGTGATGCATTTCTGTACAGAATCACCGAAGGCAGCTTTTGTTTAGGCCTGGTTGTGTGTACTGACAATAGGATAAAAACACAATATCTGTATAACCTCACACCTTCAAGTCCACTATGCAGTAGACTACTATTATTTCAGTTATCTGCGAGCCGGTTGAACAACAAATTGGCCTGAATTAGGTCGGTTATATGTTGGAGTAGGACTAGACCTATAGCAACAAAAACTGTCTACGAGTCGTTCGCTAGTTCTTAATACAAAACTCACATTGAATTGTAACAATTTTTTTAAAGAAAATTCCAGGCAACCGATGTTCTTAAAGCCCTTAAAAGTTATGCCAATGGCATGGAAATGCTTCGTGTACTCTTAAAAAGATCACACAAACATTCATTTGGAATTTGGATGACGATCATCGGCAACGTTTTCAGTGTGTAGCAAAATGTTTTGCTGCAGTCTATTGACAACGATCAAATTGTTTACATTGACTCTGCTAAAATACATCACAAAAATTCGTGTTTTAATTACGAATTACAATTATAGGGCTAGACTGAGTAATTATTGTTCGACATAACCATGCAATCTCATTAAACAAATTAATAATAAGTTGGCATCGCAATCTTAAAAATTTAACTGCAGTAAAAGTTTTAAATAACTAAATTCGTAGTCGTAGCAGTAGTGCTATGTCATCAGCAATATTATTCACACAAAAGAAATTTAGCCTCTTCCACATCATCCATTTTTTTTTTTTCATTTATGCGGTGTTTACATTCGCTAAGTGGCCCCTAGCGAGTTCAGGGCCCGAATTTCGCCACCTAAACTAAGGGCTACTTAAAATATTTTAAGGACCCCTTAACATTGGTGAAACAGGTATTGGTGTTAAGGAACACTTAATTTAATTTTAAGGGACCCCTCAAGTTTAGGGGTTGTTTGTGAAACCGGCCCTAAGCTAGCTATCTGGCACAAGCTTAATCGCTTACTTCAAGGTAGATAGCTGCAATAGAAGCCCCGAGCCAGGTAAGTATGCCGAGGCTCGTTTCGCAGCATCTTATCGTCCCGAAGACTGATCATCCCAACTATGTTTTGTAGCCTACTGCGCAACATATAGCTGGGAAGCTCAGCTGCCTTTTCGGCTCCACACTATACTACCACTAGTTCAGCAAGTATGTGTGGCAATACTTTAACCCTCCAAGTAGTACCGATTTCACCACCTATGCTGAAGTAGTTTTTTTCGTTCCGAAACCATCTTCAGAAATAATAGAATGCCTCACTCTCATAATTCCTCTGTTCGCCGTATGGGGCGACCCAGCTTCACCAGCAATCACAATAAGCCGTATTTTCTACTACATATCAACATACTTGCTTGGTAAGAAAATGTCGGTTCATTGCTATTCTTTTCTGCACATCTTAGTACTCAACTTACACTATTCACTTTGCATAGTCGCCCCTTACAACTCCACAACAAGTGTACCAATTCCTTTTGTATAGTACGACCATCGGCGGATAGATGGCGAAGCGAAAGTATTGCTTCGCATGCATAATATACATGTTTTAATCGATCGAAAGAAAATTACCTAATGGAATAAAGCGAAATAGTGCATCTTTCTCGGCGCAGTATCTACAGACAACACATTACACCTTCCTGCTTAAACCATTTTTTCGCTGTTAATGTTCCACTTGACACACAAGGCTATATATATAACACATTTTGACTGTTTCTATCACGCTCGGGTTTCCCTTCCACGCACCAAAAGTTGCATTGGGGGATCTTATTGTGCGCTCAAGAAAACCAAAGTGTTCTGCTCAGTATTTTTTCACTGTTTATTTCTTTCGTCTTGTTTTCGCCGAAGTGCATACCGCCGAGTCCTACTAATTTGCGTTTATTTTTCTTAAGTTACAGACTCTTATTTTTAAAGCATTTATGCTCGCCTTGCCCTAGGCTATATGGAGGGAGAATGACTGGTCTGGAATGGACTCGGCTCCTGTGAATCCTGACCTAGCCGGATAGGGTCAAGAACCGAGGCCTTCGGCCGAGGTAGCAATTTCCCCAAAATCTTGCTACCTCATGACTTATTCTAAGGGAAACCCTTTTTTGTCTTTACCGCTGCCGTCTTCGCCAATTCACCCTCCTGCCTCGCCTCTACTTTCTCGATCCGAAAGTTGCTCAGAGAAGGGTAGCTCCGCATCATGTCAGCGTCGTAGTTCAGTGTCGTCTCGGGCCTCCCAGTGCAGCCGATGGGACTCTTCGACATCCGATGCCCTGACATCGCCGGTGCGGGCGATCCCGATGGCTGACATTGGTGTCGCCCACACCCTGACTAGGGCATCTTCCCACAGAAGATAGCCGGACCTCTTCACCTATCATAGCCTGACTTCACCACCAGTCATCACCTGCCGCTTCCAGTTTCGTCCCTTCGCATCTGGACCATCTTCCACCACCTTCGGACGTCTGAGCGCTCCTCTCCCCTCCTTGGGCGCTCCACCAGCCATCATATTCACCCCACCCATCAGCCTTCGCACTGATACACCGTTCATGTATTTTTGCTTACAAGGACCGATGTGGTTGGTATGGGGTCTCCACGAACGCATACGCATGATTGTGTATTTTTCATTAAATGCAGGGTTGGATACATGGTCTTTTGGACGTGGCTGGTAGCACTTCTGGCCCCCATTAAAAAACGAAATATTTCCATCAATGGAACTTTTTATGAGTCTATAATCAATTTTGTGTTATGCCCAGTGTTAACGCGCTGGGCCAGTAACTTTCGTTTCACTTGTCTTCAGCAGCACGCACTTAACAGGTCGTTTAACTATCGAAGAACATACACTAAGGGAAATGACGATTCCGACACTCATACCTATCTTCTGCCCTCTTACGCTGCTGTAGGAGGCTTTTTCTCCAGCCTCGGCATTTGCAACACGTCAAATTTCTCGGGCGTCGCGCAGGGTGCGGCAGGGAGGGGGAATTCTCTCAAATCGTCAAAACGGTCTCTCCAACCTCGTATTTGCTTCCTGCTACACCGCCCCGAATGCTCGGAGCAAGTACTGGCGTCAACCTGCGTACAATTCTACCCGCGAATTCAAGAAAGAACGTATTTATGTTAAAACAATGTTAGACTGTCGTTGGATTTCGTTCGCTTGGGGTGTTAATGGACATTTCAGTTTTTGAACTTGCACTTTATACTAGGGGAAAATATTTATTGCACCTCCTGTTACATATATTTAAGGTTCTTACAAACTATTCTAATGCTTCAAATTTCTAAATAACCATTTCACAATACACAAGTATACTTTTCTAACCTACATTTACAAATATTAATCATGCACTATACATTATACTATCATTTTGTAAACTAAACACTATTACTACACAACACACTGAACATCTTATCACCGGGACAGTGCGAACACAGCCCCTACTTTAAAAAATTACGCGCCCGAGTTATCCACATGTGGGGTAACCACAAAGGTCAGCGTAACCGAAGTGTAATTTTTTTGGTTCTTTATTTAATCTGGACAGGTTTACAATTCAAAGTTTTTCTTCTTTGAAGACCTTGCTTTACAAATTTATCTTCAACCCAAAAGGCTCTTTATATATTAAACATAAAAATAAACGGGAGAATGCTTAAATTATTAACAAGTTACCTTAAACTATACATTAGATGAAAATTTATAAAAAAAAACTACAGTACTTATTACGAATTTAGTCCTAATTTACATTATTTAAAGTACATTGAATTTTTGGTTAAGTTAAACATAACAATACAGAATTTAACAAGACTTAATATGTAAGGAACAAAACTATAGTGCTTTTGTGGGTCTTCATATGTCCTTATGGGACGTGATATATATATATATATATATATATATATATATATATATATATATATATATATGCCCTTAGGGGTCTTTCTAAACATTGTACACTCATAAATATATGCCTTAGAATTAACTTACTAATTATTGCACTGAATTTAGGCCAGAAGGGAACAATGAATATTGAAAAAATAATTTTGATATATTATGAGATATTGCCCATACCCGCACACGAAAGGTTGCCACATTTCTGGGGCAACTCCCGCACTGGGGCATCAACTTTTCACTTGTTGCACTGCTGTGGTGGAGTGGTGATGCTTTGGTAGATTGAAGAGGAAATCCCGAAGTCTTAGGTGAGGTCGATGTTGTTGAAGATCATACGTTCCTATAGCTGAAATGACTAGGTTTTTGTGTCTATGAAGGCGGGAGAAAAACTGTAGAGATTGTTGTCTGATGTTTTCTTCAGGTCTGTTAACATTGGCGAGTTGGTAGAGGGTGTTGATGGGGGTGTCCAAATGGCTGCCCAGTATCTTCTGCAGACCAGTATTGAAGGCAAATACCAGGGGACAGAACGTGGAGTGAAAAGTGTAGGAATAAATTACTGAGCCATACTACAGGATGGACAGAATGTTTATTTTCCACATTCGAAGGTGTGTTTCTTGTGAGAGTGGGCATTGTGGAATGAGAAGTGGATTTTTGCAGGGTGGAGTCAAGATTGAGTCCAAGGTATCTAACAGTGGACGACCAGGCCAGTTTGTGTCCCATGGTGGTTCGTGATGAAGATTCTTCGTTTTGGTGGGGTTGGGAGCCACACAGTTAAAGCTTGGGCTTCCACACTGGACATGAGGAGTGCTGTCATCTGCATATTGTAGTGTAGTGACGTCTGGTATGTTTGGGATGTCTGCAACAAAGAGGGTTGGACTTAAAGAGTGATCCTTGCGAGACTCCTGCAGAAATTGGCAGAAGAATCAGAAGTTGAGTTGTCCACATGGACAGCATAGCACCGGTCATATAGGAAGCTGTGTAAAATCGACAGGAGGTGTTCGTGAAGAGTGTAGTTTCATAGTTTCTTGAGTAGAGCATGATGATGTATGGATACGAAGGCCTTGGCAATGTCGAGAAGGATATTCACAGAATTCCTATCTAGTCCACCATGAAACTATGGTGTGCAGTGATGAATGCTTTTTTTTTTTTTTTTGCGAAAGCCAAATTAGGTATCTGGTATAATTTTGAGACTGTCTGCTGCAAGAATAAGCCAGGATAGAATGATGCGTTCGGCTATTTTAGATAGAATTGGAAGAAGTGCAGTGGCTCTATAGGAGGTGATGTGGCCGGCCGGGGAATCGTGTTTTGGCACCGGCACAATGATAGTTTGTTTCAATGGTGTTGGAAAGTAACATAATGTGATGGCATTTATAATGTATGTGAGGTAAATTATAGATTTTCTAGTGAGGGAACTAATCAATTGAGCTAGAATATGATATATTCCTGGTGCTTTATGTGGGCAAATTTATCGAATGGCCTTCTCGACCTCTCTAGGTGAAGTGAGCATCTTGCTGTCCTTGGGAGGTGTAGGAGATGGTACGAAGAGTGTAGATGTAAGCTCATGTTCAATGTGGCCAGGCGGTGGAATGTGCGCCCTGAAGGTGGACGAGAAGTGGGCGGCTAGGATTTCTTATTTTTCTTGCGGGTGTTTTACAATTCTTCCGGCATGGGAGAGGGATGGCATTTGCTTCTCGGTACTTTTTAATTTTCGGATAAAATCCCAGGCAGTTCCCGATTGAAGGAATAGTGATTCTAATTTGTGATGCTGAATCTCAGCTAACCAGCTAGATACGGCCCAACGTGTGTCTCTTCTTAATCGGTAGTATATATCCAGGTCTTGATCAATGCGAGTGTTGCCATTTTCTTCTGTCTCTATCTCTACAGCGAACCAGGGATTTTATTCGGTAGGGAAACGGTAGGCTAGGATTGCTATGACTGTGACGTGGAATGGATGAATCAGTCGCATATCGGATGTTCTCTGTGAATTCTATGAAAGCCTTATCAAGTTGTTCTTGTGTGTGGGGAGTATTAGTAAGGTGTATAGAATTGTCCACGATCGTTTTGTACTTCTTTCAGTCTGCCTTGCGGAAGTTGTAGGGGAGTTGATGGAGAAGTGGAGTGTTTATTGTGGAATTAAACGTGGTGATGACTGGTAAACGGTCGGAGTCCAAGTTTGTGAGTGTGCGTGTATTAAACAGTAACAGATGTGGAGAAGCAATATAGAAGTCTGTGATCGAGGAGTGATAGAGCGATCATGTTTAGGAGGTGCTGGGACGTGCTTCTGGAGAAAATTGTCATTTAAAAATTGTTGAAGGCATGTGCCACGAAAATTGGTGGAGTGGCAGCTCCACGAAATATGCTGACTGTTGAAGTCGTCCGCAATGATCAGGGAATTATTTTCGGCAAGTAGTTTGTTGAGGGCATCTATGGGAAAAGCATCTCGTGGGGAATGTAAATAGAAGTGAAGGTAAAAGGCGGATTTATTTCTGTTATGCGGACTGCTATTGCTTCTAATTTCGGATTTGGTGCAATATGCTTTATATAATTATGTTTGTCTTTCCTGATTAGATGGCCACGCCGCCTCGGGCAGCACCCTCTCTGTCGAACCAATGCACTGTGCACCCAGGAATAGAAAGTTGTACAGTTGGGGGCAAGCCAGGTCTTAGAGATACCGAAAATGATTGTATTGTGTTGATGAATAAAATTGGTGATTTCAGCATTTTAAACATGGGAATTCTGTGACAAGAGTTGTGAGACCATCAGTACCGAGAAATTCGAAGATGGAGCAGATGGTGGTGATTGCAAGGAGATTCAGTTCTCATTTGTTGGGTACAGTTTTGGCGATCTTTACGTTTTGGAAAATGCCCTGGAGTTATTTGCACACTGTGCAGATATTCAGTTTTCTAAACCAGTCCATGATGTCTCTGATTGTATCTGCTATGGGTTCTTCTTTGTGTTTGGGGTGTGATGGAGACGATGTGTGGGATGGAGCATCAGTTACAGATTGTATGCGGCGACAGAAAGAGCGTGAGCAAAGGAGGACTGCAATGGTGGAGGAGGAGGTGCTGTTACATGGTGAGATTTTTGCTTGGGTTGTTATTGGAGTTTTTGCTCTCTGGCCTCGATGTATTTTTGTCTATAACGTCAGCCAGAGAACTTTGCAGGATGCTCGCCATTGCAATGGCAACACTTGGGCTTGTCCTCTTCCTCCTTTTGGCCATGTCCTCTTCCTTCTTTTGGCCATGTCCTCTTCCTTCTTTTGGCCATGTCCTTTGTCGTGTCCTAGTCCGCATTTTACGTATCTTGGGGCCACGTTGCAGTTGTGTAAGGAGTAGGTCATGCCCTGGCAACGGAAACATTGGACCACTTTTCCACCACCTCTGTACATTTCGACCTTGACAGCTATGCCTCTAATGTTGGTTAACATAAGGGCCTGATGTAGCTGGTCAGTGCCTTCTAAGATGACTAGAAACAGCAGGAATGGTGTTGGGTATTCTCCTTTTCCGCCCACATGCTCAACCTTGGTGTGTCGTTTACCTATTTCCTTCAAGAAACCTGATATATCTTAAGTCGGTGTTTCAACTTGAAGATAGCGAATGACCACGTGCGCATTTCTGTCCTCCGGACATGTCCAAGTATGAAACGGGACATTGTGTTGCCTGAGCAAGCTGGTCATCTTGATGTCACTTTTACCGGCCATTTGAAATGTTGAGGTGTTCTGTTAGTGATGTGCCTGGCACTGATGAGTAAATTGTTTTTGTAAAATGGCCATCTCTTTAAGTGCATTGGGGGATAAACCACCTCTGTCTTCAATCTTGTTTTTGATGAAGATGCCTGAGTTTCGGAAGAAGGATGTGGTTGGGTTGACTGTAAATGTTCTCGATGCTGTTTCTGTTTAGTTAGTGGTTCCGCATTCTTTGTGAAGGTTTGTTGAGTGTTGGATTTTTTTTTCCTTGTCTGAATTTGTGGGGGTTTGTTTGCATTGGTCATGAACTTTGGGTTGACGATCTTTTGGTGGTAATGTTGCCTGTTTTGCAATTTTTCTCTTATTTCGCTTAGAAATTTGGACTGTGAATGCCCCTTCGTCATCTGCCATGTCGCTCATACCCAGACAGCAATGCAAGCTTGTAGCAAGCTTGCTGCAAGCTTGCCGCGACAAGCCTGCAAGCTTGTTGTAAGCTTACTAGTCTCCACAGAACAAGCTTGCAGCAAGCTTAGCACGACAAGTTTGCAGCAAGCTTCCGACAAGTCTGAGGCAAGCCTGAGACAAACAAGCCTCTGTCAAGTCTGAAGCAAGCCTCTGGCAAGCCTGAAGCAAGCTTCCGGCAAGCCTGATGTGACAAGCTTGTAATAAGTAAGTTTTTTACACTGCCTGCTTTCATAAATATTTTACTATTAACAGGCAATATGCACACACACATATTACGATTCTCATTTCAACTTGTATGTTAACTTCCTAAATTTTATTTAATTCATAGAAGTTACCTTTATTTCTTCAGAAAGAGGAAGCTTTGTTTTCAGAGAACTCTTCATTTTAATAAATTTGAGATTTTTTGTACAAGGTTCATACATATCACAAATAATGCAAATTTCAAACGCTTTTGCATGTAGAAACTCTGATAAAGCAGATTTTATAATTCTATTCCACTTAGATACTTATGATGCATTCAAAGCTACCAGTTGTTTTGTTTTCGGCTAATTTTAAATCTTTTCTTCTGCAATATTAAGGGGACAATCAACTTTATCTCCATATACAAACCCAAATTCTTTCTAATTTTCAATAATAATAGAATATGGCTGGTGGTTAATCCACCAGAAGTGCTAAAGACAGTTGGTTATTATTCTCAGTTCACTTATGATTCCACACCAATACCTTTGTCAATTGACAGAGTAAAAGTGGGAGGAACAAACACCACCAAACAAGGATGCCTAATAGGGTTTCATTTCTAAGTGTATCAGAAAAAATAACTAAGAAATATTTTTAAGTAAGACCATTTTATTAATGGAAGATCTGTACATATTTTTACACAAACTCTCATGCCACATCATCCACATTCACATCAATGGCCTGAGCAATTCTCCCAATTCTTTGGATCCTGGAAAAAAAAGTCACTTTAAATAGCCTATAGGGCTGGGGGGAACAAACATGTAAGTCATCAAATACATACATGGCATGTTCATTAAAAAAATCAATTTCAGCTGAACTAGCAGTGAAGATTGAAGCAACACCGTATTTACTGGAGTGAACCTAGCACTTTTTTTTACTGAAAATCAAGGTACGAGGACTGGCCAAAGCATAAAAAGTTAAGATAGAAGGAGAGTGTGTTGCCCTACACGAGACTGTACTACACGCAGAACCTTCTTAAATACAGGTTCCGACACTAACTAAATAGTCGTATTTGTATGACTTATACTGTGTTTAAAAGTACAAAGTCTATATTTGGAACACTATAATTATTTATTCCATATTTAAATTTTTTACATTTTATTTTTAATTATCCTTTCATAATGTGACTTGTGTAGTTTTTACATCAAAGTTTTTAAGTATTTCCATTGTGAATTCATTAAAAATAACATTTTTAAATCAAACAGGACCACCATGATGATTAGTAGAACTGTACAAGAGAAAATGTCGGCAACAGTTTAATAAAAAATTTATAACCATTTTATTTTAGCCCATTCAATTCCTGAAACTTGTCCTCAAATGGGCGAAAATAAAAACCATTTTTAAAAAATGTTTTTAAACTTCTACAGTTCTAGTAATTATCATGATGGTTCAGTTTGAACAGGGGCACAGCATCATTTCTGGCCAGGGAGGACCAAAGCAAATGAAGCCCCTCCACCCCCCCTTCCCAATCGGCAACCTGGTCCGGCGTTCCGAAACTCAATTTATTTTGTATATCAATTATGTATTTAATTTATTACATTTTATTCTATTTATTTTATGTATCTTTTATATTTCTTTATTTATCATTTGTATTTATTATGTTCAAACCAAAATGAAATTCCTTTGTACAGTTTTATATTATTATTTATATCAAATGTAATGGAAACATCCAGGGTAGTAGCATATAAAAACAATACGCTAATTCTCGTAATTTTTTCTTACATTGTCCTTAAACAAGACTAGCTACATAAACCAAGTAACAAGATTGCAGTGGTGTATCTAGAAGCTGGGTAAGGGAAGGGGGGAACCTAGAACAAAATTTGTCTGTTCACCCTCCCCCAATTTTCATTCAAGGGGGCCCGTGGGTACCCCCCGGAAAAATTTGGATTTCAAGATGCAAAATGGTGCTCTTTAAGCGTTTTTCGTACCTCAATATAAAGTAGATCATTGGCAGAAAAAGTAACATTGTTTTCTGATAAAGTTGGTTGTGTGAACAAATTTACAAGAGCCAAGTAATAGAAAAAAATGTAAAATCAAAATGTAATCGTATTTGACACAATTATGAGTTAAATAATTAAGTCGTTCATGTTTATTTACGTAACTTGTTTCAACTTTTTATGATGGACGTTGTGAAAACAAAAACAAAGCAAATAGCTTTTTGACCATTCATTATTCTGATTGTTTGTAACAGAACGTTCATATTTTAACATGGCAAAATTCAGTTTCAATGCCACGCTAAACGAACGATTTACCTG
>PNEQ01132703.1:0-45935 GCA_003012365.1 Medauroidea extradentata | reverse complement strand
CTAACCTTACGACTGACAACATGAAATAGTCGTAATGTTCCATATAACAAAACCTTCAAAAGATGCTGTAGCTGGCACGAAAGTGTGATATTATCACGAGTTCATATTCGTAGGTATGTGGTGTTGACGAACAGCAGTATGGTATACACATTTTATGCCGGAATCAACTTATCCGGCCCGGAGGACCAAATGTTCTTGATTGTATTAATTTCACAAAAGAAATTTAAGTTTTAGTTTCGCCAATCTTGTTGTTTACACCTTTTATTGACCTATATATCAATTCCATAGACAAAACCACTTGACTTACTCGAAGAAATGTGCTAAACATTGAAGTTTGTTTTTCTCTAGGCGGTCAACTGTATTATTTAGCAGTACTGCCATAGATGGCAGGACATATGACAAACATTGAATAACTAATTAATCATTAAAATACAGTCACTTTTACGTAGTAATCGATCACAAAACACCAGTTATATATAATTTTAAATACAATTGATCTAGTCTGCACATGGAGTAACATTTTTTTTATGAAGAAGTTTCTGAGAATATTTGAATATAATTTTATGTTGGGTTAAGTAAATATTTGCTAGTATATATAAGTAGGCTAAGTATGTATATAGACCATATTTGCTGAGCAATTAAAAATTGATGTTTTAATGGCATTAAGTAAGAGTAGGCCTACTGAAGATAATAGAAGAAAAGCTGTTTATAAAATATTATTGTATAAAAGTGTGACTGGCTACCTATATTAATTTATATTTATTTTCTCCTAGTAATGTTTCCTAACTGAAAAATAATCATTCATAAATAAGCTACAATCTTGTTGCATGCAATAAGTGTAATGTTGTTATGGTTGACATATAATTTGTTTGCATGTAGACCTAATCAAAGTGTCACATAAGCTTTTATAATGCAATTTTCGTAATGATAAGGTAGATATACTTGAGAAGGTATCGGTTTTAGGAAATTCAAATCCACTGGGAACTCGTCGGAAATCACTTTCATTTAAGTGTTTTTAGCAGAGGTGGCGTGCATCGCTAATGTTATTGAATATATCCGAGCATCCCTACTAATAAATTTTCATTTTCCATTGTTTAAATTGCAAATGGTCATGGAGAACTGCTTGAAATATTATAGCTTCTGTAAAACAAGACTGTCTAGAAAACACAACATTGAGCCATACCACTTTAATGGGTTTGTTCGAGCGCCCTGGGATTTCTACTACTTCTGCGATTTTCTTGATCTTTTCGTGTTACTTTTCATTTTGGGTGTTCGTTTTACCGAATCAGTTTTTTTGGTAAGGTGTTCAGGCTGAGGAGCGGGCTGAGGAGCACTGCTCTCAATCTCAGAAAGAGCATGCTCATTCTGCTCCTGCTTTTGGGAAAGAGCCGAGTAGTAGCAAGATTGATAGCAGACGAAAAGTGCGCCAAATTCATTTTTACACCTTTCCGGCGAGGTTTATCAAAGAAATATTTGGTTATGTACTGAGGACTGTTGAAGGTCACATAAAAGTAAATAATGAAAACGAAGTGTAGTTTCAGCTGGAATCACAACTACCACATTGCATACGTGTAAAATGCATGCTAGCATTCACATCCTCGCATAGCATGCGTACGGAGGTATGAAGAAACTTTCTACTTTGTACGATAGACGTAAGTGATCATTGTGAATGCTGCATATGCAAACTTATGACCTGATTAAACAATCATTTATATTAATAAATCATATATCGTATTTAAAAAATAATTGAATAAGCTTCGACAAATATTAATTAATGTATGCCCGCCTTTTACTGACACTTTGCATACCGGTATGTGAGTGAATTCGTTCGTTGTAAATCAGCTGTTTTGTACAAACACATGTACCAATTTTTTTCAGGTATATATTTTGGATACAATTAGGTATATGGACATTAACCAACCGTGATTGTACGAAAATAAATTACATGGCAAATTATTGGTCAACTCGCCTATACTACATTAATATTCCGGCATCATCGTTAGAAAATTTGTCTGATCTAATGCCATATACAGCAATTCTTCCAATAATGACATATGCCTATTTATAATATGTAGTAACACGTCTGCAATCACTAATTTAGCCATCTGTCAATCAGCTGTTGTTTCGTAAACAATTATTAAGGCCAGATATTGTACATACAGCGTTCGATTGGTTTCTGAAAAGAGTAGTGTGCTTTCTGCTCTTTCTTGCTATTTTTATACTACTACAAAATCTCAACTTTCTCTCGAGAGCAGAAAGCTCAGGTCGCGCGAACAAACCTTAAGTTTCAGTTAACAGTAATACAATTTCCATCATGGCAAAGAAAAATAAAGGCCGGCTCGCTACTGTATCCCTACTTCTTCCCTTCCCCTCTTGTCATGTGACATCATTAAATCAGTGGATTTGTTCTTCAAGTCATCCATTTTTTAACGTTTCCCTGATATCCTTGAGCCTTGTTTTCCTGGTTGTATTAAATGAAACATAATAAATAACAGATTCTTTAACAATTCCCACATTTCCCCGACAAATGGAGACACTAACATAGCAAATAAAAATACAGTTGACATTTCTGCAAGTATTGTTAACAATAATAATTGGTGACGCACATGCACGTTGCCAAGTAAAAAGTTACAACATACATGGTTATTTACTGCGAGCTTAAGTAATGAAACGTGTAGTGTGGCTTCACCTCTGCCAAAAATTGTTTAAGAGAAATAATAGGACGAACACCATGGAGGGAGGCATTGAAAGAATGTTAACACTTGACACTAACTAATCCGGTGGTCTTACGGATGCGGGAAAGCGGTGAAAGAACGAAACGAGCTTGAAACTGTGCTTTATGTTTGAAGTTCTTTAAAAGCATACAAAGTATTAGGCCTAGGTCTACTATGAATACTGAATAAAATTTCAGTTAGATGTTAGAGGAATAATAAACCCTGTAAACTATAGTACAGTACTTAATAACTGCAATAAAAATATTTTATACATTCTTTAAATCTTGCATTTAAATGCAAATTATAAAATACTTTTAACTTAAGAAGTATGACGTAATACCAGTATTAACTGCTGAACTGTGTAACAGTTAAGGTGGTTCTAAGCATTTAAGTTTACTGTATTGCAGTTGCTAATGATTGCAAATATTATGTATGTGAAGTGATGTTAGGCCTACTTTAAATAGCCGAATCTAATGTGCCCTGATGAAGCGGATAGACAACTGATTACATTATTCTAACAAAGTATAATTTATATAGTTATTAGACTTAATTTTCAACTTCTGCTTATCATTTTCATAAAGAAAATTTTGTCTTCCAACAGATGCTCCATTTCTTGCACAGAAAGAGCACTTTGTAGTGGCAGCTTTGACAATTCTTCATTGTCTAAGCAGGTAGCATGATTTTCAACTAAACTTGTCTTATTTTTTTTTAGTTCCACCAACTGATCTTCAATACCAGTCATTTTTCTATATAATTGACTCAATTTTCTTAACACCTCCTCCTGAAATACTATAAAAAAACTACATTAAGTTACTGGCACTTTTATAAAACGTTACACTATACAAAATCTGTGAATAAGCAATTGACATACCTTTATTTGAAGCAGCAGCTTCATTGGCCAAGCCAGTCTCCCTCATTTCACTCACTTTTCTTGTGATGTACAGAAGTGACTTTTTCAAAACTGACGATTGCCTCTTTTTGTATAAGCCTACGCTTATGTCGGTCACTGTAACTATTAAATGAACGACATTTTCTTTTTCCGTCCATTAGGCCTACACCTAAATAAGCACCAGAGACATAATAGAGTTGAAAATTACAAATACAAACTATTAAAGAACGGTAATAGGCGTATACTTTATAAATTGACCTACTTTGATAACCTAAAAATTCACCCGCCAAAACTCATACTAGTCAAAACAATTACTCATACTCACTAAATTTATTATGCTTGATTGGAGAGTAGATAATTCGTCATTTACTGCACCTTCCTTCAAAGCAAATAAGAAATACAAAATATTTCTCCACAATTTCGAGGAACACTCAAGATTTTAAATCGCACAAACAATAACACAAAAAAACCAATGAATGATGAAGGGGGAAGCAAATGCCCGAAGATAGCCGAGTCTCATGACGCGACTTCGTGAATCTTCGGAAATTGTGGACGTGCTTTTTTTTTTAACACTCGGTACGCGTCATGTAAATAAGATAATATATTTGCAGATCTTAGTTTTATACTGCTATTGCTGTTTTTTTCGTCGTCACATACGAAAACATTATTGAATGCCAAACTTTGTGTTCCTCGTGTGAATTTTATGTAAGCCGTAACCTTAAAAGTACACGCACTTTCAATTACATGATTAAAGTATAACATTGTTTGTAAATATTAATTTCCTCGCATATTTTTATATATGTATATTTTTTCGTCTCTTGCATTGAATGTCCTACTTTGCATTCCTTATGTGTCTATATATGTTACCTTAACCTTAAAACTATGTGCCGATTATGCCAGCGAGTCTACCTGTGTTGCAGCTGTAGATTACGTACGTAAGTGATTTTATGGTATCTAAAGGGAGAAGAGCAGTAATTATGCTGGGTGTTAGTAGTGCAATGAAAGAAAATATGTACCATGTTACAGTAGTACACCAATGTTAAGAATATGCAGCAGCAGAGTGATACCTGTATGTGGAATTGGAAGTGCGAACCTGGAGAACAAGTAAAGATGGGTGCAAGGTGGGCGAGGAATAGCTGGAGAAGGCAAGGGCAGTCTGGTGAGGATGAAGGAAACATTTGGCCATCTGTGATGCTGAAGGTACTGGGGTAAAACTCATTGAAGAATGGGAGAAAAGTAGAAAGGCTGGTTAGGATGGTACAAGGTGGTGAATGGAGAGGAAGGCTGGGGTAAGGTAGGCTGCATGTTAACAAGGGCAGTTTTCAGTTTGATATATCAATTGGTTTTCGTGTGGTCGTTAAAACGGAAACATGCAAAATATTACTTGAATAAACCATTACGTGAAAACTATGAGTGATAAAAAAATTTCATAAGAGCCAAATTTAGTCACATGTTGTGTCTCTAATAAGAAAAAAAAATATCTGGTACAAATAAAAAATTAAATAATGATGATGAAAATTGTGGTAGACCGCACCCTTAATAGACTTTACTATTAGTACAGTAAATCATATACTTGCCTAGTTACGGATAACTAATACAGGAACAAAATTGTTCAACAACTAAGATATCCATTGCCACTGTCAATGTTTGATTTGGTCATCCAAGGCCCTTGCCAGGCTTCATGTCCTAGAAATGTGCATCACAGATGTGACATTACACACGCCTGTCTTTGAATTCACAACAAGTGCATGTGCCCTTCAGTTTACATACCCTTCTCATACCCTAGGTTCTGATTTTCAAGATGCACACTTCTTAATGATGGTAACCAGGACTAGGGGTGCAAGGAAAAGTGATCAAGGGCATATTGCACTGAAAATCAAACACAGCATAAAGTCACTCAAAATAAACAATTGAATTGTAAGTGTAGTTACACATAATTGCCTAAATATGCGAACACCCTTTCTTTGTAACTTAATTGATAATAAATTATAAATTTTGTTCACTAATAAAAGTGTTCAAATATCTTCAGTCAAGTACGAAAATAACAATATTCAAGTAGGCGTAATGGAACCATACATAAGTCTTGTAAACACCCTTTAACCTTCAGCATACATATTAAATGTTGTTTAAAAAACTTTGGCCAAAGCAATTATGTACAAAAGTAGGTAAAAATGTCTCTTAATTTGCTAACATGACAGTAGTTTTTTATAGTCTGTTAAGGCACCTGCCTACTGGAAGTGTGTTTGTGTGAGTGAGGCACGACACCAAGGGTGATGTTGACCAGCTCATCTGGTGCGTTATCACCTCAACCACAAGACACTGAAACTGTGTGCAGTGGTATCGTAGATCACTTGCTTGACTGACACTTTCAGTGGTGACCCCATCTTTATATTGGTGCAAGTTTTCAGCGAAGTCCATTGCGTGCTCCTAGAGTAGTTTCAGACAAATCCTGTAAGTAGGTTTCAGATATATAGATTGAAAAAGCAGTTTTTATCCATTTTGAGGAGCTCCGAAATGATTTTACTAATTGACGTGATGCTTTGAAACACCTCTTGAGTCATCGTTTGAAATGTAATTTCTTTTCGTACATAGACACATTGGGCATATGTGGAATAGTTTCTTAAAAAACGTATTTGCAATCATGCTGCAACACATTTTAAGCACGTGGTAGGCGAGGCCCTTAAGTTTGCTGATTTCTCTTCCGAGAATAATGTCTGACAACTCCATTGTGTTGACCTTTCAACAATCCTGACTTCCTGGAATACCGGGTTCTCTCCAATCTTCTCAAAAATAAATGTCAAAATTAGGCAAACTTACATTATTGTACAGACTAGAAGTATGACAAAATTAGTGAGCAGTTTGCAATTATACATTGTTAATGTATATCTAAACAAAATCTTAAACTTCAACGTCATTTGAAAATGAATACAAAATTTACAAGTAAACCTTAAGAAATTGGGAACATTTTCCATATTTCCTGAACTAAATTTCATAACGTTGCAGCATCCTTCTTCTCTGCCAATACACACAATAAAATATAAAAGTATGAAAACTTTGGTTTTATGCGGACAGTATGTTTATATTCACCTTTATTGTGGTTTTACTAGTTTTTTTTCTTCAAATGAGCTCAGAGCTCGTTACAGATACCGTCCAGACAGGGGCGTCATTTAAGGGAGGTGGGGGGGGGGGCAGGAGGTTGGAAAATTCCCCCCCTTGGATTTAGAATTTTTTGTGTATAAAATATATTTTTTTGTATTTTGTTATTTGAATAATGCTAACTTAAGCACATAAAACTAAAGTTTTATTATTAAAGTTTTGAATATATACATGCTTAATTAATAAAAAAGAAAAAAGATGCAACAAGGTCACTGACGCCGAAAAATACATTTTGACCCCCCCCCCCACACCAAGAAAAACATGAAATGATGCCCCTTCCTCTAGAAGAAAGTTTTTGCTTTAAGAATGGCCGGGCAGAGGGAGAAGTTATTTCACAAGGGAATATCTTATGACCTAATCATATGACGTTCAGACATGAAGGCTGTATGTTTCACAGTGTTACAGTGTTACAAATTACAGAGACCTCTGTAACCACAGAAGATAGGCCTATTAATATATAGGCACACTAAACTTAAGCAAATTAGCCCTTATTGTTTAATGTAAATTTGAGTGGCATGATCATGCAAATTGCATGTTAGCCAAGTATCACCAGACAGTAGGAGCACTGTATAGGCTGAGGGAGTACATATCAAGTCCCTGACTTGAATAAACTCTACAAAATCAAAATTACCAAATAGATAAATCAGAACGTCTACATACTCCGCTATTATACGCCACCAAAACAGCTGTAAATCTGATGCTACGTTATGTCAGTGGCACTATACACGGATTGGGAAACCTACACCTTGCAAGTAAGCACAGCCACAGACAGCAAAACATGAAATTTTTACTATAAGTACATGTGGAAAAGGAGATATGTACATTACTGTGCAATCACAAATTTTTGGTCACTAAATATTAAAGGAATTTAAACAAATTACAATAGCAAAACACACATCATATATCCAACAACTGAAAATGTACCAGAGCTATGTAAATTTGGTAATGTACACGTTGTGATGTTATTTAATTTCATTTTACATCCATTCTTCGTATTGTGTGGCCAAGGGTTGTCACATCCTTCATCTGTAAATTCAGTAATTGAAACGTGCTCCATATCTGTCTCATGTCACCCATTATCAGCTCTCAAGACCTAACTTACCTCCCTTCAGAATTGTCATGATCTCTCCATGTTCATAATTTTAGTGTCCCTCAGCTACCCAGAACAATGATCAATGATACCACAAACTCACTCTTGCAACAAATCTGGGAGTCAGAAGTAACTACTATAAAAAAATTGTTTTTGAAGTAATTCAGTTTTGAATGGAAGTCCCTTCTTATCGTCAACCAGGGACGGCGAGAAGTGTTAGTCGTTTTGGAGTTAATAATAAAAATTGGAAAAAAGTCAAAACATTTGGTACAAATCTGACAACGTTTCTATGTTCAACAACGGTGTAACATGCAAGCAATGTTACAATGTGTGATGTGTGGTGCTGGCATGAGTTTGGGTGTGCAAGTGTGTGTCTGTGTGTGTTTTCTAATATTCTGGTTACAATTATTCTGCATTTTAAAAACATATGTTATCAGTGGATTCACCCCAAAACAAAATGCCATATATGAAAGTATGAAACTGTGAAGCACCAAATTTCGCAATATCTGTGACGTGTGTTGTTTAACATTATAATAGCAGCAACGTAAAAACCTATAATTTTAATTTTCATCACATTCGCTTTGTCTTAACTTAAACCAAGTAAAACACGTCAAAAACAATTCTGACCATTATATACTAATTCCTTGTATATATTTCTCCTAAAGAAACAAAATATCATCTGTAACCAACACAGTTCATATCTTGCATACAAGGGTATTGGTAAGTTTTACACAATTCAATTTACGTTCAATTTTTGTTCAATCTGTTAATCTTGTGTTGCAGCACATACACAAAATTCTCAGAAATTCACACAAAGTGACGACACAATTTCTAAGAAAAAAAAAACATGCTTAATAATTCAGTGCAAGACCATGCGAGCTGGTCCAAAAAAGCAACTTGATTGGCCATTCTGAAGTGTGTGTTTGGTAGGTGTAGACAATGGATTGGACATGTGATAGTGTTGTGCATAAGCTAATATACAATTCCAGTGCTTTGCACCAGTTTTAAATATTCTTCTAAAACCCTACCTACCATAGTATTCAGAAAATCAAAGATTTGGCATTGTGATTGCTGTCGTTTAATTCTGTATTAAAATAAAGCAATTCTATTCCAACTTTCAAAGGAAATAATGATTTCTGCCTTTGATGTGCATAAGTTATGGTTAATTTATATTAACCATCGTTTGCACATGGTTACATATTTTCAATAAATATCTGGCAGTTTTTCCTTTGATACATATGATACACGGTAGGCCTAAAAATGTTCATACTTTGAAGCTAATTTTTTTGTAAGCAGACATCTATAGTAGGGCTTACTTGTAAGACTGAATGCAGAATACAGGCATAATTAATCTTACCAACTGTTCTGTTTACTGCATTGCATTGGTGGCCCTGTGAACACTGCATGTGGGAAATTTTTTTTCTGTTGTAAATTGAGTCCCAAAAGACTCGAGCTGAGGAACACTTAACAGTTTGCCGCTGTTGTACTTAAAATATACTGTCTGGTTCTGTTGGTAATCTGTTGAAATATTTATATAGGTACCGTATGTGTTTTATGATATAACTTGTATTTAAATTATGTGGCCTCTATAATAATATGAACATATTTTATTATTACAAGACATTTAAGTACCAGAATTGTCTTGTCATATTTTAAATATTAGGTAGGTATGACAATTTTTTACTCTGGCTAATAGAACAAAAATTTTCACACATGCTTCAGGGCCTACTAAGGAATCAAGCCAAAACTCATTACACCACAAGAGTCAATCTGCATCCAACTGCCAACAGAAGTCTGCACTTACAAGCAAAATAACAGTATATTTCTGTAAAAGTTCTTGGTAATACTTTATAATCATTATGGAATTAAATAAATGTAACCACATTATTACAATTACTGTATCACATACATCCAAGCATTACTGAGGAGTCAAAAACTGACATTGCTACAAAGATGGGTAGGTGAACACCACCACTGGCGAGCCACACGTTTAATACTTTTGTTGGAAATAAATTTAAATTGCCGCAAAATTTTATATATATTACATGCTTGTTTCAAATTTAATTTATTTAAGAATATACATAATAATGGGTACCTAATACACGAATTTTTAAGGTACGAAGCTCGCATTTCATTAGCGCAATTTTTAAAATAAGATACTTGTAAATCAGAGCAACTTACAGTTGTCAAAAACTTTGACAAAACATGTTTGAACAAAACCAGGGGCGTCATTTCAGGATTTTCTAGGGGGGGGGGGATGATTTTGTTTTCTGGCGACAGTGACCCTTTTGCATCTTTTTTATTAATTAAGCATGTATAAATTAGATACTTTAATAATAAAACTTCAGTTTTATGTGCTAAAGTTAGCATTATTTAAATTAAAAAATACGAACAATATATTTATACACATAAAATTCTAAATCCAGGAGGGGGGCGTTGTCCCCCCTCTCCCTGCAGCCCCAAATAAGCCCAGAGCGTTAGTTGCAAATTGTGATGTTCAATTGTTTATTTTCATTCGAAAAAAATGTTAAAAACTGCTTTTTGAAGAAAAAAATATTTGAAGATAACGATGTTACATTTTGTTTAATTTGGGAATTGTTGTCAAGTAAAATAATACAATTTGGCGTGCGGTTTGATTTACGTTTTTTATAATTTCGTTAACATGCAGTGATGTTGCAGGGCAACCGGATAGCCTTCTATTAAAAGACACAAGTTCTTCTATGCACAAGTACTTGTACAGAAAATTCTGTTCGTTTTACGGAACAATATGTGTGATTCGAAAATTCTTCTGATTTAGTAAAAGTACCTATATTACATAATATATATTTTATTTATTTTTCAGGAATATTAAAAGTGAATGTAACAAAATGTTCATTTCATTTATATTTCAGAAATAATATATGTGTTATGTAACAGAATGAAAGTTTCATTTACATTTCAGAAATATTATAATAACTTTATGTAACAGAAAAGTATGTTCCATTTATATTTCGGATAACAAACAATATGTTTCGATTATACTTCGGAAATATTAATTATGTTATGCAACAAAAATGTTTCATTTACATTTCGAAAATAATATTAATTCTATGTAACAGAAAGTATGTTGCGTTTATATTTCACAAATGTTAGGAAAGTTACATAACAAACTATATGTTTCAATTATATTTCGGAAATATAAATTATGTTATGTATGTTTAATTTGTATTTCGTAAATATTATTAAGTTTATGTAATAAAAAGTATGTTTCATATACATTTATCATAAATACTATAAAAGTTATGTAACAAAAATAATTTTTAATTTATATTTCGGAAATATTATTTAACACTATGTAACTGACAGTATTTTTCAATTATATTTCGCAAATGTTATGAAAGTTACATAACAAACGATATGTTTCAATTATATTTCGGAAGTAATAACTATGCTATATAACAAAAAATATGTTTTATTAATATTTCGTAAATATTATTAAAGTAATGTAACAAAAATTATGTTGAATTAATACTTCATAAATGTTATAAATGTTATGTAGCAAATATAATGTAACGTTTGTATTTCGTAAATGTTATAAAAGTTATGTAGCAAAAATAATGTTTCGTTTATACTCCTTAACTATTATTTATGTATATTAAAACATATTATATTTCATTTACATTTTGTAAACATCATAAATGTTATGTAACCAAAAGTATGTTTCATTTACATTTCAGAAATATTTATTGTGTTATGTAACAAAAAATTTTTTTATTTATATTTCATAAATATTGTTAAAGTTATGTAACAAAAAGTATGTTGAATTAATATTTCATAAATGTTATACATGTTATGTAACAAATATAATGTTTCATTTGTATTTCATAAATGTTAGAAAAGTTATGTAGCAAAAATAATGTTTCATTTATATTTCTGAAATATTAATTATGTTATGTAATACATATTATGTTTCATTTACATTTTGTAAACATCATAAATGTTATGTAAGAAAAAGTATGTTTCATATACATTTCAGAAATATTTATTGTGTTATGTAAGGAAAATGTCATTTAGTAATGTTTCAGAAACATAACTGTTACAAACTGTGCTGTGTGGGTACAGATTTTATATCTATGCTAGGAATATTTTGTTTTGTATCACGGATTACAACCTGATCTGATCATATTGGCGAACAAACCCGGGGTAAGCTACGAGGAAAGTATTGATTGAAATGGGTATTGCGGCGTTAAAACAAGAGAAGGAGTTTTGTTGAAGAAGGATTCAGAAAATTTTATGGAAAAAAAGGAACCCTCCCGTCCATGATGCCGAACAGACGTGTAGTCAAGAAGACCTGAGGATTTCTTCGACGAGACGCTAAATTGTTCATACGTGCCGTCAGAAAGGTCTCACTTTACTTCTACGACTAATACCAGGAGAATTTCATTGGAAATTATACACGATGTCAACGCCGAAGAAGGACGTTCCAGGGAATTGTAAAGAAGAGCCCGTGGATTAGGCCATTCCGTAGTCCACTTCGTGTTCGTTGCTGTCCAGGTCTCCAAGGTCTACAGTTCGACGGGTCCAATATTCGATGAACAAAGGGAACGAGAGCTTCATCTGAGGACGAAGAGGTCGCGATCGTCTTACTAGCACCAGGAGTACGAGGTCGCCACCCAGGACGAGAAGAATGTGGTCGAATGAGTATCGAGGGATGACCTAGAGACAACCTTCCAGACCTACTGCAAGACATCCTCGGTAAGACCCACCCAAACTACGCCGTCGTGCCAAGTTCCCGAAAAATTTTGTTGATGAGACGGAACAGCATTAAAATTATTCTTATAACTTAACGGGTGCGATTCACTTCAAATGAACAAAACATAAGATCGACCTGAGATTTCTAAACTTGAGCTAGCAAAGAGTTTAAGAAGTTTATAAGTTGTTCCGGGAACAAACAGGAAAATTGAAACATCTAGAACACAGAAAACCAAGTAGAATCCGGGTTTGTAAGTTAATTGATGGTCAGGTTCGTACCCGAGTTTATCACCTTGGTCATTGTAGAAACACATCATTTTGAAAATTCATACACTATCATAATTTCTGCTTATTTATTTATCTAGTTGCCTGTCTTGCCTGTAGAGGTCATTATTTTTCCTATCATACGAATTCTGTTTAAATATATTTCTTATGACTTCTACAGGCGTTTGGTTTCCTTTTGGTCAGTAGCTCTAGTAATAGAGATATCGATTAGTTTTTCCTATTTTATCTCATCCTTTATTAAAGTGAAAGGAAATGTTTCACAATATTTTTTTTCATAACAAGCTCGAAAAAATATCCTAGAAGAGCAGTTTTATGTTTTAGTATTGATGATCTCTGGCAAGCAGATTTAGTCGAAATGGATTGAGGTTCACTCAAAAGTATTTCTAACATTAACAAAGGATTTAAGTGTATTATAACTGTTATTTTTTTAATTGCATGGGCAATACCATTTAAGGATAAATCTAGTAAAAAATTTTCAATAGTATTTAAAAGTGCATTAAAAGCTACAAGTCTATACTTCTTCAAACAGATAATGGTAAAGAATTTAGCATCAAAATATTTCAAAAATTAATGCGTTATAACAATATAATACGTTACTTAACATATAACGGAAAAGAGCTAGTTTTGTTGAGAGCCTATTAGAACTTTAAAGGAGAAAATAAGGGAAAAAAGCACTATATAAGGAAGAAATAAATTTATAAATATATTACTAAAATTAATTAGTGATTACAGTGACACCTTTCATAGAATAATTAAAATGAAACCTGTTGATGTAATTGAAAATAATGAAGCCTCTATTCTAGTCAAGGGACAGTTAAAGCAGTATTTAGACTGCATCGGTATGTATGATTAAAAAATGAAGAACTGCTAAGCCAACACTTGCTATTGGAGATAAAGTTAGAGTAAGTAAAGGTAAATAATTGTTTGAAATATTACTTACACCAAATTGATGGGCTCAAATATTTAAAATATCTGAAGTATTATACACAACTCTAAAGAATAAAAGATTTGCAAAACTACTAAGCAAATGTATGTTTTATGGACCAAAGCTTCTTAAGACTAAATATGATAAATATTACTTACTGGAAAATATTTTGCGATAAAAAGGTTATTAAGAAATAGTGAAATGGTTAAGTTCTGATGATAGTCGTAATTTATGGATAAATAAAAATTATTGTTTTATACTAAATTTGTTCTAGGTTAATGGGTGAAAATATTGATAGTAAAAACTTTTTTAAAACAAGCTTTTTTTAAATGCTCTAAAAAGAAGAAAATTAACTTTAAATTATACCAAATCCATCAATTTATTACATTACAAAATTTATATAATGTAGAAGCTTGTATTGATATTTACATGTTGTATACAAAACATATGTTTTCCCTTAGAATTATATATGTGAAGATCAAGTTACATATGTATTATAATTTATCTACACAGGTAAATATCGCGACAAGCCTTATAACTTATAAAACGTAATGTAATACACTGATGGATTTAATTCTAATTAATAAATAGAGCATTCAGAGAAAGCTATTTTTTAAAAGTATTTTTACTTTTGATCTATTTCTATTTTCAGTTATTTTTCCATGTTTTTCCCATGAGCACCGAAGAAATATCTGTCGATACTCCCAGAGTTTCGTTTACAATTGTAAGAACTAGATAGTGTACGCCCCGGTGCCTTGAGTTGTTACATTAATGACATCATGTTTGATACACCCTAGTACAACTCAGTCCTCGACACGGCCTCACCTTGACTTGGGTGTTTGGAGGTATACGCCATTCATTTCAGCTTGAAACTTTCTTGTACCTAACAAAACACAGTGCCATGTTTAATTTTAGAGGTTTTACCACCACTATAATTTGCCCAGGGTGTAGGTCGATATTAGTTAAGACAAGAATTTTTATATGAACAATCAATAATGTATAATGGCCTTTCAAATAAAATGTATTAGGGTTGAAATACATTTCATTATTACGATACGGAGTTTTTTTTTGGTGGCCCACCTACTCTGGAACGCTTACGTTGCGGTGTACTACTTGCAGTATATTTCAAGATATAATCATCTTGTGCAAGTTTCGTACCTCTTTTATAGAAAAAGCTGTGGAATCTTCTTACGTCTTGTATATTGACTTTCTCACACTGAAATCCGTGATGTCCTTTGTGGGTACAGATGAATTTCCGTGGAGGGCATTTGGAAGTGTACCTTCAAGAATGCAAAACCCGAATTCATCAATATTTATGCAATGGCTATAGCGCTATTGTACAGATGTTGACATTGTCTTAGAACATTATTGTTTTCTGTTGAGTTCAGATTTTAATTCGTTATATACTCATACTTCTTTCTGTGTTTATAATGCCCACAGAGTTGGAAACTACATGGATTACAATAACACAGACAAACACAGAGTGTTGTATGTTACTCAAATCATGTAATGTCCATGATGCTTCTTACCATAAAATGATATATTTGTGTCTAAACAATTGCTTACCCACCTCTTTCGCTTTTGTTTAAATCGTTTCCATGTTGAGGAATCACGAATTCTTTTCCTGCCTTGTCTAGGTTTTGCAGAAAAAAAAATTACTATTTTGAAATAGATTTTCTCTGTAGAAATAATCACTAGACATTCATATTTACCGAAAAATGAATGATAATTTTGAAGTAAACATTTCAGAAATTTTGTTCTGTTTAATATGAAAGATATTAATGTAGTAGATATTTGTCACTATTTTAATTTGTCCTTATTTAGTGGACGTAATTTGACAGTTCTAGGACAACAACAATTTTCAGTAAATTATTTTCTCTGAGCAAGACTTACCGAATGAGAAGAAAAAAATTTACAATAAATAAATTATATAAATACTTCTTAAAAATAAAATAATAGCAATATAATTAATAACGTTTTATTCTCCAAGTGAGGCTTGCAGAACGATGTGAAAGAAATGGTATCATTAATTATATCATAAAAATTATTTTTCTCCGAGTGATGATTGCAGAATGAAGTAAAAAATATGATATTATTAGTATGTGTAATTTTTAAATATGTTTTTCCATTTTATTTATTTTCTATCAATTTTTTTCCTTCTAATTCGGCTACCCTCACCCAGAGAAAATATTTTACTTAAAAAAGGTTTATGTTCTAGAACAAACAATTTACATCTACTTTAAACATATTATATAAATCATTGTCGTTATGAACATGTAACCACTTGATGAACGAAATACACAATATAAAGACTGATTGAATGAAATATGCAAAAGTAAAGTTTGTTTTGTGTGTAGTATGTGTGTACGAATTTTGATATAATTCAGAATAATATTCCTATACATGTATCATATGCAAAATTGTAAACAGTAGCCATTTTAAAAATATGAATATAGGATGAACGAAATACGCAAAAGTCAAGTCCATTTAATAAATAGCATTTGTATAGCATGTTTAATGAACTTCGAAAAAAAATATTTCACGAATGATGTAAGAAATGTTGAAAAATATATTAAAATAGCCATCTTTAAAAAAGATGTTTACAGTGTGATCGAAATCTACAAATATCAAGTTCACTTTGTATTTAGAATTCGTTAACCGCATTTGATGAAATTCGAAGAAATATTTCCTTAGTAATTAGATAATGTTATGTTAAAAATACAAAAATGGCTGTCATTACGAAAAACTAAATTTATATACGACTTTAACAAATACATACATTTCAAGTCATCTTACTACATGTTTACCGATTTTGATTAAATTCTAAGATACGGTGCCTTAGACGTTTAGGGGGATAAAAAAATTATTAAATAGCCCCCAATTTATAAATGTGTTTTGTGGGACAAGCACACGGACACACACAGACACACAGGCAGAAAGTTGATCCTATTAACGTAGTTTTACTTCGAAAAGTTGTCAAACACAAAAAACAAGTTTGTGGGTGGAGCATATTAGGGAAGCTATAAATCGAACCAACGGTAATTCAACAATAATGGTGGGTAGACCACACGTGAATAATTACGAAGCAAGATGCTGAGCAGAGCCGTCTAGCGCCCGCTCCTAGGCTCTTTCTTTTTGTCCGAGAATCGGTCACACTATCCTATTATTGGCGATACAGCATTCCAACATTTACGTATATCTAGAGACCTGAAAAATTCGCGTTTCCTTCTGAGCGCAAGCTAGACTTGAAACAGCTGTGAGATTGTGTTAATTTCATAACTGGACCTTGACAGCTCCTGGAGGGCGCTGAGTCAATGCTAAAGACGCAACTAAGTACAGGTGCAGTGATATGGTATCACTTCGTCAGCGAGCAGCTATTATATTCTTGAGCACACAGATATTCTTGTAGGATAGCCTGCAGGTCAGTGAATCCGCGATTTTTTCCTGTCACTACATATTACCAGTCCGAAAGGCTTTCACTTTATGTGGCTGGATATGCAAACCCACATGACCATTACACTGCCTAAATCGAAGAGTGGCTATAGTTGTCTGTAGCATGGATATTAGTTAATAAGTATTTCACGATTGTCTTAAATATATTCAATTACTCCTTGTATCAATCTCTAATCATCATTTGACATTATTGTCGGCACCATAAGCATGTGCTGGCACCTTTCTTGCAGAATGCAGAAAACTTTTTCAAGCCAGGTTATTATATATGAGAGGCACAGCCAGGTACCTAACTTGCCGCGATGGCGAGGATGATGAAACATAGAACAGCACAAATGTGTCGTCTCTATTTGTGACTCTTCTAGAGATGATTAGGTACCAAATTGGTGTTCAATCATGTCGACTCATAATTCCAATGCATTGCACCCGCAATCGCGTCGTTTGAAGGTCTATGTGACCTGGAAATACCACAGTAGTTTGCACCAGTGATTAATCACCAATTTTTTGAAATGTAAACTTAACTAAACGGTGATGTAAATTAATTATTTTAAAATTTGTTGTCCTGAAATTACTCGGTTATTTGTATAATTGAAATAATTTAACCGTGGATAAACGGAGAAAGTAGAACTTAATAAATTATATTGCTCTTCAGAATAATACATTGTCTTATTTGAGTGAAATTAAGGGTAACTTAAAACTATTTTTATGTGAAATGTGTGTCATAATTTATGGTGTCACTGTAAAGAACATTTCAATATTTTTCAGGCACGAAGATGGAAATCAAAAATATCCTTTGTGTTTAAATCCTCCCATGGGATTTTCAGATACACGCGAACACAGTGACGCTGAGTGCGATATGCATGATATCTATGACTCCAAAAATCACATAAATTTTCATACGAAAACACATGATGGTAATATCTACGCAATGCAACAGGATTTCACAATTTCAGTGTAGCAAATTTTTGAGAGGGAAACTAAATCGAGAAGAAGACAAGAATATGGTAAGGAAGAAAATGAGATTTATGTATATTAAATGGTTTTGTGATGCTAAAAATTTATATTTATTAATACACAACCTACATTTCGTGAATAAAATTATTAAAAATATGGCATTGTATTTTTTTAAATAAACGAACCCATTTCCTAAGTAGAAGATTATACTGTTCTTAAAATTAAAAGTAAGTTAATATTTGTTTTGTTTGTTGACCAATTAACTATCATCGAGATATTACAGTTCTACAGTTTGTAACAGTGCATTATTATGTATGATTTAAGTGTTGTATTCGATATATTGCTCAAGTAGTCAAATGCCTATGTTCGTTGTATAAACACGTCGCTGGTTATTTACGACGACATCATAGGGGTCTTCTAGAACTGCGAAAGTCATGGTGTGCACTAAATATCAGTTAGTTTGGCAGTTATGTATTTGCATAACTAGGTATACATTTTTAAAATCATAAGATAGTGGGATTAACCATGTTTTTCAGGAAAACTTGTGCCAGTTACTATCCCTGATAATCTTATGCAAATTGTATCACCAGTATCAAGCATGGTCATCATGACCGCATGGGTGAAGGCAGGGCCAACAGCTCTAGACCCATGCTAGGCGTTCTGTCAAGTCACAATTTTTATTCTAAATTTGCAACTGTCGCTGTATTAAATTTAGTCAGCTAAATTGCAACTGAGACATACAACAAAATGACTTATTTACACTATCAGAATTTACATTTTACATGGTGCACGTTTTGTCACCTTCTATCAGTTTACAGCATATCTTTTCCGTTTTTTTTTTTTTTTCATTTTTCCAGCTTTAAAAACAATTTTTCCTAGGTCCCTTAAAATGTGTAAATAAGGGATTTCACTGTACTTGTAACTATTTTAACCCCTCAAAAATCCCATCACAATTAATAAAAAGCACCAAAAAAGTGTTCAGCAGAAGAGACCAGGAAGTTGTGGTACACTGTACAGCAAGTAGCTACTTCTAAAACCTTGTTTATTCTGGAGAATCAATAAAAAATATTATGTTTGCTTTCTACGTTAATGCAAACCAATTTTTTGTAATGATTTTTAAGTATTGTAAAACAGTACTGATTCTATCAGAAATACACTCGCTCTAAAATTCTATGTAGTTGTAAATATGTGAGATAATAACGAATTATAAAAATATTAAAGTAATTTCTTAAAATTTTGTTTTAAATACAAAATAATAAAATATTCATATAATTACACAAAATTAGAAAGTATACAGCGCACAGGCTCAAAAAGTACAGTAAAAACTGTAATTTATTTTCATTATATACAAAATTTACAGTGTAAATTATACTAATTAAAAATTTTTTATAAAACCAGTTATTTCCAAAAATGTTACAATGTTTGTTGTCTATAACTGCAACAAAAACCCTTTCAAACTAATAGGCCCTTCCAGTGAATTGTCATCTGTGTTGTCCCTTTATGTGTGTATCTGTTTACAAGTAAAAAGTATATGTACGTTTGGCTGTTATGCTATATCAGCAATTATATATCTGGTTTTAAGGCTACTTTCATTTTGTCCTTTAAACTATTTTACAAACAGAAATTAGCCAGTCATAAGGGATTTTCTTTTACAAAAGTAACTTTTTTTAGGGGACCATTCACGGTGGTTGTAACAAGGCTACAATGTATTAACATCATTAATACACATTAATCTAGAATGATCAAGGAAAGTTCCTAGCAAGACATCATTAGCATGTAGAGGACATATGAAATTATTGCAAGAACAAACTATGTGAAAACCGATTTTCATCATTTTTGTTACAATTCGTAAACGAGGTATTAATGTTTTGAAACAAAGCATACATATGTATATTAAGTAAGAACTTTCACTGTTGTAACATCAAGTTTAAATTATTCAAATTTTACTGTGATTCACAGCAAAAAGTTCAAAATTAGATACAATTTTTTTCAGGCATGGGCAACTAATATTAGACAGAGCAAACACATTTTATAAAGTTGATTGAAGCGAATAGCACTAAAATACTTCTGCAAAGCTATTACAGTGGAATCCCTTCGCTTAAGTACGGACCTACTAAGGTAATCTTGCACTAGCTGCAGTTTTTTAATTCACCATCGTTAAATATTATGATGCATGGTACATGTGTCATGGCAGCGTGTCTGTTGTCTGTTAATAGTGCATGACTTGCGGGATGAGAAATAAATTTTTACGACGCATACTGCTAGGCCCACATCTCGCTTGTCTGAGTATTAACTTGGCGGTTGGCAGTACATTTAAAAAAAGTGTGGTAGTTGTCATCTGCTGATGTGGGTACGTGATTCAGGGAATAAGAGAAAACGATGCACCAGCGGCCCAAGTTAAGTCAACTCCTCTTGTGGTGTTCAATCATGCACTACAGGCTAATGCACACACATTTGCTGTATACTTGATTATAAAGGTGCATTTGCCTAATTCTAAAGGTTTTTCAATGCGAGTGATAAGCAGATACTGTGATTTTAGCTGAAATCTAAACGGCTTATGCAACAGTAACTGATTTGGTAGGATTTGAGCTCATGGAAACTTGTGAAGTCACTTGTAACAAATAAAAGCAAGTAGTAAGAAACCTATTTAACATTATTTAGTTTCATTGTGAACACATACGTAATTTCATTTAAATTTTACTCACGTGTTTGAGTAAGGCTTTAACACAGTCCAATGAAGCTTTGCTTCAACGTGTTTCTACGGTTTCGAAAAATAAAAAGATCTTCACGAGTATAATTGGTTAAGTATTAATTACAGTACCAATAAATGTGTAACTGTTTTAAATCATAAGTAATTAACCACTGTGTGCTGCACATTCACAGCTTGGGTGGTTAGTACCAAACATTTTTCTGCAGAGTTGTAAAAACCACGCTTTATTTATTTTTTTTTTTTACTTTATGTACTGAAAGTTAATGCAGTAAACAACACAATATTAATAAGGCCAAAACTATTTGTACGTTTTTTTATTTCCATTATATTTCACTCTGGAATTATGTAAAAATATGTTACGCCATTTAATAGTCCTTTGTCGTGCACATCATTTCGCCTTGTGGTTTGAAAATTTTTTGTCCACACCGTTACTTCTAGTTATGAAGGTTTCACAAGTGCGTGAAACATTATCTGTGCGGAAATTTAAAGAAATACTGAGGGGGTTTTGATGGTAGTAGATGATATGATAAAAACTATATGACTCTTGTGACCTTGAAGACTTTTGTTTGCCTTTGTGCACAGATTCTAAACAAATACAGACAAAAAGCCCATTATATGGCCGCCAAAGAGGCATGCAGCTAGTATTTTAGAAGTAATAGCAAACAGTCACAAAATTCGACATGTAACCACTGCTGTAATTGTTTGCCTTTTTTATAATGATATCGCTTAAGAATACTTAAGTGATACAAAATGTACTGTAAATTTTGGGAATAATGAAAGTTTATAATGACAATTTTTCGTGCCAATTTCAAGTTTTGTAATGACGGGATTCCACTGCAACTGTAACCAGATCAACATACTTCATTACTAAAAGAACAAATGAATAATTAAAAAATAAAGTTCAAACAAATCTGTACATTCAACACAAAAATGAAGTACTGAAATTAATAAGTTACTAATTTATGGCACACGTGTATACTATTAACATATAACTGTAGGACTATCTTCACAACCATAAACAAACTAGACCAGAACAAAGTGATTATGTTCCTCTGAATAAAATTTTTGGAGTATTTGGTTCAAAATTTTAGTGTTGTGGGAACAATCGATTCACCGATTCCAAATTCGAATTTTTTATTAATCATATTTGTTTCAATAATATAAATTATCAAAATCAAAAAATTTCGATAACAGCGAATATTCTAAAGTTTTCCAACGTCTGGAACCTTGCAAAATACGGATTACATAGAAGGAAAAGCTTCTCAAATCACATTTGTTACAATTACAGAGCTTTCCCGTGAAAATTGCTCCACAGGGCACAAGAAATTAATAAACTTTTCTGTGCACCATATGCAGTGTACTGTGCACAGCTAACAAACAAGCAGCATAGCTGCCGCACTAGTTATTATTGAATGTTTGTAAAGTTGTGTAATGTAAAATTACTAACTTAATTGCACTAGGCCAATATGCGCACAAAGAACATCAAATATACCAATATTGACTTTGTTTAACCATGAAAGCAACCAATGAAGTAATTTAATACAGTGAATAGTCTCACAGGGCTCTACTATGTTGTGCGCGAATGTGGCATGTCATCCTGTATTATTTGTGTGCTGAGACTGTATTATTACGAACGTAGTTTACGCTGAAGCCACCAAAACTTTTGTGTAAACACGGCAAACGTTTGCTTATTACAATGCTGAAATTCCGATAGTCAAGATTAAAGGAAACGCCGAAGTATTAATAAGTGTTATATTTAAATTCTACAAGTGACAATTTGACTAGTCTCATATTGGCATTGTTTTCAAACTAAGTTCGTAAAATAAGGTAGATTATGCTCTCTAACAGTACGGTAACCAATGTAAAAATTTAAAAATATTTTTAATAAAGGTCAATACTTTTTAAGTATTAATTAAAAGCCTAACACATCAAAGTAGGCTAAAAATCTAGATTTTATTTGTTTTAAATTCTTGTCTTACCGGTTACCTGTTTACATACATTGCAAGTGTGAGTTTTATTTATAAGTTGAAGAGACCTTATAAATGCAATTTACTACTGCTCATATTTTTTTTACTTTTTTACATATTGGGTTGAAATAAATATATAAATAGTCTGCTTATTATACATTTTTAAAATTGTTATATTATTCGTTAACTAAGTATTCGCACCACCCTAGAAAATTCAAATACATTTTAAAAAGTTGGAATAGAAAACAATATATAACAAATTATTTGCAGTAAGATTTAACAAAGCCAAAACCACATATTGTAACATTAGAGGCATAGTGAATTTTTATATGAATGACTTTTAGCAGTTATCTTTGCGTTCAAGAAAAACATCGCCAATTCATTTTGGATAGTAGCAACTTCAGTATGTAAAAATTGTGATGCATGTATTTATAACCAATACATGCCTTTTAAATAACACTAAATATAAAAGTCCATATTGTGCTTAACAACAGCAGAACTTATTCAGATAATAGTCTTTATTTGCCATACTGTATACCGTACACACACATACATACTTAAGTACGAACAATCAAAAATAAATTTTGATACTGGAATATTATGCATTGTCACACAATAGTTATCTCACTTTTAAATGTCAAAATTACAAGCATTTATATGTATAGCTACTAAGAAAACTAAAAAATTACTTCAACATATCAACATATGTGTTCAGTTCTTGCATTAAATCGAGAACACGCTTGCTACAAGAATGTCTTAGTTTATTTTTCTTGGCTGACTTTGACCCATTCTTGGGGTAGATCTTCATTAGACATCTTCTAAAAAAAAATAAAATGCAATGTAAATATTTTCTTAAACTATTATATTCTTGATACATGTGTAAATCAGATAACAGACCAGAAACTTAATTAACAGATGTGCAAGCACCCAAATATATTATCACTACCTGAGATCTAATTTTTCCATAAATTATTAGGATTATCAGAAAATGGGATTAAATTTACAACCTAAACCCACAAAACATGAAATAAATTATATTACAATGAAATCAGTGACAAGCTGTATTACTGTGGACACACAAAATATTAAAATATTGTTGCAAGCCCCTACTTCAATACCAAAAATATCGCTGTCTGGAAGGCTGTAACCTAACCTTACTTTAAACAAAAAAAGAGAATGGGTTCGTACCTAAAGCACTCGCTAATCGTCTTAATCTAATAATCAAGACGAAACAAACTGAAAAATCTCTGAGAGGTACCTAATAGGGGTAGTAAGGATGTGTCTTCTATTATGGTCCTGAGAACTAACATTTAACGTTAAATTATCCTTTGGCACGAATGAGAAATAAATAAAAAAGTTGAGTAAAAAGTTAACTTACACTCAAAACACTCATGTTTATATAGTAAAATTCACAAATACAAATGGTTAAGGGTAAGAGAAGGCTAAATGCAGTAACTTGGACACTTAAACTATGGTATTGCACAAATCAATAATTATATTCCCTTATCAAGATTAACCCCAGTTGTAACATCATCATAAGCATTTGTTTACAAATGTTAGCATGCAAAGTTGTATTTTGAAATGCAAAAGCAAGCTTCAAATTTCGTAAGATAAATAGGCAAGAAAATTAATTAATTAATAAGTAAATAAAAGCTAAGGCTAGGTCACGAAAACGAAAAATGAACTTGGCCATAGCCTTACCACCCATCTAGGTTAACTCACCCATGAGCATGCTGAGTAGTGACCATTACCACTGCCAGCAAGAGACTGCCCTTCTATTATGGCAACATTGCTATTTAAAACCTACTAAGTACAGAAGTAAAGTTAAAAATAAAACAAATAGGAAACATATATGATTCTCGTCTGCTGGTCATATCCTGGCTCCTGGGGCCATCCTCCACGGCCGTCGACGTGCGATGCACACCTCCCGAGCTCTAAACAACGACTCACACCAAAACAAAGTTATATCTTCTTCATAAACAGCCCGCTCGAACAGGTGGATTAAAAAATACTTCGTCGAAAGTATTTCACATTATTGTAAACAGTCGCGCGAACAAGAGCAACACGTACCACACAAACAAGACACTCGCGTCACCTCAGCCTGCCCAACCTATGTTGTTACAAGGCTACTAAGTACTAACTCCCTAAGTACTAACTCCCCAGGGTGTGGTCCTAAAACTTTACCAATCTATCCTATCATAAGGAGGTATAAACTTACAATGCTGATCATGCTGGTGCCGAGTGTCACCCGACTGGCTAGTTATGAATCTGTTATATGACTTCCATCAATGGACTTCCTAATTAGGAAGTCACCAGCTGGACCTCTGCAGCCTTCATGAAGCCACCAGTCGACCATCCCCGCAAGCAAATGTTGAAAATCACCTTAATTTCAAATGTTCTTATTAGTTTTTATCTTCCAATTCAAACCACCTGCAAATATATTGACGACGACTCGTCATACTAGTCCGCCGCGAATGCACAGAGACAAGAGACGGGGAATGTGAAAGGTGATTTTCAACATTTGCTTGCGGGGATGGTCGACTGGTGGCTTCATGAAGGCTGCAGAGGTCCAGCCGGTGACTTCTTAATTAGACAGCAACCAGCCACCACTCCGCTCGATCTCGTTCCAGTTGTGGAGTTGTGGTGACTCTATAACACAATTGTACACAGGTGGGTATCTCTTCATACAAGACAAACAAATACACTGGCAAAAACAAAGTACAACACTTAATAATTCTCATTATTTTTAAAAGGATATTTTAATTTGTTTATTCCTTAGGAAGAAACCAGATACCAATACAAAATTATGCACCTCACATGAATTTCCTAGTATGGTTATCAACCCAAAAAAAAAAAAGATTCCACCCACAAAAACATTCTATCTAAAATAATAAACCTGACAATCACAAGCGTAGATCACAAAGAGGCAGGCCAAACCAATAAAAAGGTTAATCTCAGAACTTATTCGTCGTGAAGTCTCTAGATGACGCAGAAATCGAAGTTCAAGTTCATTACAGGTTTTCACAGTTTGTTTCTCTTATTGCATTAATGAGACACCTTGAAAGTTCATTTGGGAAATATTTCACTTACGTTCCCTTGTCTTGTCCTAAGTCTGGTGAGGTCTGTTAGTGTTCGAGCAATTGTACACCTGCTCAGCTTCCGGTTACCAGTAAACTGAGGAAGACGAACGATGGAAGTAGACTCGACTCCTCCAGGAAGTTATTGAGCGTCCTCCAAAATTCCAGCCATCAATGGAAAACGTTCTTTCTTCGGTCTAACTTGCTGCATGACATCTCTCCCACACTTTCACATCCCTAGCTTTGACAGACCAGTCTTCTCGGGCCAAAAGTGGAGTATCCTGGGGAAGGTGACTGCAGACGATGGACGTGACGGTCTCGTTGAAGGGAGAGTTCACCTGGCCGGACTGGATCTCTTGCAAAAGGTTTGTTGGCAATAAGGTCAGGGACTCTATCCCTTTCTCAGCAGTGTTGTTGAGAAGAAACATGGTGGGGTAAGGCTAATCAAGAAGTTTTTCGCTGCTACGAATGCACATCATCCTGTTGATCAGACTGTCCTTGGAAAACACTATTCCTAGGTGATCATTTGGCTGTACAATTTTTTTCACTGTTTACGATTGCCACTGTGGTGGCACTAACTCACAGCGGAGAACTAACGCTTGCTTTCACAAGTCGCACATTTACTGTTTCACTAAAGTCTTGATATTTACAAGTAAAAGTAATAGGTTTGGACCTGTTCCCTTTGATCACTACCCACCCATTACAAAATAATACCCTTGATTAAAAACATTTTAACAGCAAGAGACATAAAAAACTAACATTATTCTCAACCTAACCTAACATAAGTAGCATCTGGTAGATGGCTTATCTTCCTTAAAACGTCAAATCATGAATAAAGTTGCAATGTTTATAGGTCTTTCAATATGACCTCAGATAATAACAATAATGCAACAAAAATAATATTCTTCCCATGTTATATGGACTAGAGTTTAATTGTCAGACACTGTTATCGGGGACCCAAGTTTTACATTCACTTTATTATCAATACACAGCCAACATTTATTTTATTAGAAAAACAATTAACACAACTGGCATTTATGATTTACACAGAAAAAGCTTCAATACTCTGAGCATGATATCATACTACTGTCCTACTCTTTAAGAGGAAGATAAACTGTGGTGATGACACCATTGTCATCCTTAAGGGTAGCTCGTATCCTAACCTCCTGTTGCAAACATCTAACGACATATGCAGATGTAGAACTCCCTGGCTCTTCAGTGGTGGTACTCCCACTAGAAGCACTTCTTTGCTTCCGCAATCTAACACTGAAACACTTCCACATTAAACATAAAACAAACACAATGGTTAACATTACAATTACAACAGTACTGCTCACTTCTATGCTCAATATTGACTCAGGGCTTAATGCCGACACTTGAGGTAGGGTCCCTATACCTATAAGGAAAGGATTTCTCCAAACTATACACAATAAAAATACAATTATTAATCCTAAGGAAATACTCTGGATATTTCTAATTACAAATTTATCATTACTGACCAGTTCTTCCAAATGAACCTTGTGATGCTTCGATATACTGGTATCTAAAGTTACATTTATGTGTGGTATAACAGAAGGCCAGTCTTCTGCAAGACAATCATCGAAGGAGGGAATACAGTTTGTGTAGACGTGGCGTGGGTAGGGAAATGCCACTTTTTTAACTTTGAGCAGAATGCAGTGACAACATGAATTAAATTGAATTTTGAATTAGCTGCGAAAATGCAAGGATAGGTTTCACTAATTCTTAACTCTCCATTCAAATATAACTGGCAATCGCAGGGAACTGCTACATCAAAAGATCCTGGTGTTTCATAACTTTTAAGTTTTCTAGTTACATTTTCACTAAATAAACAAATCAAGTCCAATTTGCCTGTGGAGTTAGTTATGAAATACTATTCTGGTCCTACGTGAGTTATTATCATATGAGAACCTGATTAGCAACTGAACGCACATATTTATCCTAGGCATTCAGCTGTGGCACCTTTATAAACTGCTCTTGGGCATAAGGCCCCTGCTAAAGAATCTCCTGACACTCTAGGAACAAAACACAAATGGTCTTGGAAGGGTCTGCAATCTTGCAGCGCCCTTCCCTGGATGGTTCGAACGTCCTCACCACTCACTGCCAAAAAGGTAGATTCTTAGCGTAGGGAGCAAACAGAATTTTTCTATTTAAAAGGAATTGCCACAAAATCGAAAATTTCCAATTATAATGTTTTTTAACAATGGGGACTTTAATTTTAGCATACAAGTGTGCTTGATAAATTTTACAATTACATGCTTCTAAATGAAAATAAGCCTGTACGTCAGAAGAAGGAATTGGCAAACATTAACCGTCCTTTTCAATTACTTCTGTCAATTGATCTAATTTCGATTTAAAAACAGAGGGAGTGACTAGTACCGAGGGTTACATACGGGACCGGCACTGGTACAAAATTTCAACTCTAAATAAAGTGTGAGCTTGTTTAGCAATAAGGGCCACAGAAAGGTAAAGTGTTTGATGTACTTGTGACAACTCATGTACCACACCAGCATGACTTTTATCTATACTGTCCCTAAAGGTATGTGAATAACTAGTTAAATTGCTAAATTTTATTTGAATTTTACCAAATATCTCACTGATGACAGAGTTTACATATGATACTTTATTCGTAACGTTAGCTAAAGCCTGGTGGTCATTTGAAACTTGTTGATTTATTCCCTCTAGATCATTTACCAACTCTCTTTGATTCTTAAATAAGTTCTCCAACTGATTAGCTGTTGCGATATCGCAACACCAGCTTGCAAACTCACCCATAAAAGTAAGACCGCGTTTGACTCTACTTGTGTCCTGTAATTCTAGAAGATCGTCTTCATCTGCATGATTCAAAATAATTAGTAGATTGTTAGCAACTTTAGGAAAAGAATGAGTTTCTGCCTGAATTTTATGGAATTCTGGAGAGATAAATTTTGTGCAAGCTAGATATGTATTAAATCTTCTGCTACATTTAAACATTCAGGCCAACTTGTTTGAAAGGTAAGTGGAATGGAAGAAGTATACAAGGTCACCATGTTCATGGGTTGGAAATGTGCTCCTGACACAACTCCCACTGGATATGGCTCGTTCCTCGGGCTCGTCTCTGGTTCAGCTATCCCCTGGATGTCGGCTCCGATTAGTCAGCAACAGGAACAGCAGTCCGGCCACCGCTCCTAGAAACGCCATTGCTCTCTAATCTCTGCTCACTCACTGTACTGACATTGTCTGGTTCTCAGCAATTTTGACGATGATATAAGTAACCCACAAGTTGGCATGTTTAATACCACATTCACAACACAAACTGACAAAATGGTTAACACACATGCAATTTCACTAGAACAACAACAATTTATTTATTTAAAAAACAACTAAAAATCCTTCAAAGAATTATTTTTAATATCTGTAGTAGCATTTCATACACTCTACATTTACAACTTCAGAAGGAAAAGGTCCTCGGCCTGCTCTTCTCGAGACCTGCTTCTGCAAAACATACAGATTATTGTTCATTTTCTTTACAACAACAGCCAGTCCAAACCACCTGTGCATCAATTTTGGTGGGAGACCTTTCTTTCTCACCGGGGTGAAGATCAGCACTTCCTGTCCAGACTCATATTACACTTGGTCTCCTGGTTTGATCGTACCGCTGTTTTTTTTTTTTTTTTTTTTTTTTTTTTGCTGGTGTTCATGCAGGTTGCGTAGGGCCAATTTCTGGATTGACTTCCACATCCGACGTAGGCGTTGACTATCTGGTTCGTCAGCTTTCTGGTTCAAACGAACTTCACTGGGTAAAGTAGGTTCACTGCAATAAAGTAACATGAAAGCACTGTACTTTAGACTATCCTGATGCGATATGTTATAGGAAAATGTTACTAACTGGAGAAAAACATCCCAGTCTCTTTGGACAGTAGATAAATAGTGGTACATCATTGTTGTTAGTGTCGCGTGCAACCTTTCTACAGTGTTGTTTGTCTGTGGTCGGTACCCAAAAGTCATTGTACCCTGTATGTCCATTAGCCTTAATAATTCGCTAATTACTGCAAAGCTAAAAACCTTGCTCGGTCAGTGAGGATGGTACTAGGCGTGGAATGTCGACTGATAACATTTTTGAGTAGAAACTGGGCTACTTCCTGAGCGTTTCCAGATGGTACCGCTCTAGTCTCCGCCCATCTAGTCCCATAATCGATACCTGTTACCTTTATGAGTCTTAGGAAAGGACCTAGCAAGTATATTCCTACTCTCTCTAAGGGGGGTCCTGCAGCTATGGGCTGCATTAAACCCGCCGTTTTCTGGTTCAAACCCTTTTTAGTTACATGATCTAACATACGACTCAACTTCTTCAGCCGTGCCTTTCCAATAGAAGTGTCTTCTAATTTTATCTAAAGTTCTTGTTAAGCCTAGATGGCCCCTTATTAGCGCATTGTCATGGAACTCACTCAGAATCTCTGCTGTCAAGACCTCTGGGATCGCAAGCAGTTTTTGTCGGCCCTCAGGATTAGTGTTTAAGTTATACAGAACTCTATCCTTTAAACAAAAGTTCTTGGCCCATCTACTCAATTTAGAATTCTTATTGGATGGCTTCTCAACCCCTTAATTAAGTGTACAAGGTTAGCATCGTCCCGCTGTGATTTTGCCATGTCAAATACAAGTAAATAAAATACTGGTAACTCTAAAGATTTATCCTTGTCTTTCTCTGTTCCCTTATCTACTGGATTCCTGTTCAAACTGTCTACATGGGCGTACTTCTTGCCGCTAGTGTATTTTATATCAAAATCATACTCTTATCTTTTTAGTGCCCATCTAGTAAGTCTGTCTGTGCTGTAGGCATATAATTTTAGTCTATCCATATAGCAAAGGCTATGGTGGTCAGTTACAATTGTGAAATGCCGCAGATGAAGGTAAGGGCGAAACTGATCCAAAGCATAAATTAATGCAAGACATTCAAGTTTGGTAATTGGATATTGTGATTCTTCAGGGGTCATGGTCCTGCTTGCATAGGCTATTGGATGTAATTTTCCATCTCGCTTTTGCATTATAATGGCTCCTATTCCTAAGGTACTGGCATCTGTATGAATTTCGATAGGATTCTGTTCACGAAAATGAACCAATACAGGAGAAGTTAATTTTGTTTTCTAATTTTGAAAGGCTTGTTCTTGTTCAGCTTCCCAAGAGAAGATAATAGTTTTGCAATAAATGAAAAATTTTTTTAAAATTTTCTATACAATGAAGCCAAACCTAGAAAATGTCTAACACTTTTATAATGTTTAGGGGTCGGAAATTCACTTACAGCTTTTAACATGTTAGGATGTGGCCTAATGCCTTCCTGGTTCACAACATGTACCAATACCTCTGTTTCAGCGTAACAAAATAAGCATTTAGCTGGTTTAAAATTAGGTTAGCTTTCTCAAACCTTCGTAACACTTGTTCAAGCCTGTCCAGGTATTGATCGAATGAACAACCTGCGACTAAAATATCGTCAAGGTAAACTAAATACGATCCACATTTTAAGCCTGCTGGGGTACGATCCATGAACCTCTGATAGATAGAAGATGCAATGCAGTTTTTAGTCCAAAAGGGAGGGTTTCAAAACAATATGTTCCCTCTGGAGTAACAAATGTGGTTTTTTCCTGGTCTTTTTAGCTACACTTAGCTGATGATATCCAGAATTCATGTCTAGGTGACTGAAATACTTAGCACCTGTTAAATAACTGAGAAAATCATCGATACGATGCAGAGGGTACTAATCATCTTTCAAGACCCCATTATTTTTCGATAATCGACACACATTCTGAAGCCTCCATCTTTCTTCTTCACCAATACTGCTGGTGAGCACCAACTACCGCTACAAGGCCTAACAATGCCATTTTGCATGTGATCCTCAACACTATCCTGTATAATTTTGCATTCTCCCGCAGATGTGCGATATGGCACTGATGTCACTGGTGAAGCATCACCAGTGTCTAAAGTTACTTCCTTCTCTAGGGAACATCCTATCTGATTTGGATTCCAATTGAAACAATGTCGATACTTGGCAAGAAGATTCAATAACTTACATCGTTGTTAAGGAGGCAAATTTGGATTTATATCTGAACATGTCATTAATACCCATTGTTCTTACAGGTAGGGAATTTTTGAATTTAGGTTTGTCAGGCAGAATTTCGTCACAAGAACACAGAGTTCCTAACTTCATATTACCTAGTAATGTGACTTCATAATTAGCTGTATTCGTAACCCACAATTTTGTAATCTGTTCACTCACTACAACACTATGTGCTAGCAATACAAAACATTTTTCATATACATGTTCCAAGGGTTCGGTTTAAGACCAAAGGTGGTAGCATATTTCCTTCAACAGCTACTTCAATTAACTGGTGTGTATGAGGGGCTAGTCGTACTTGGCTCTTTGACAGTTATAAAACCTAACCAGTCTTCCTTTTGTACATCATCAATTTGAATTTGCAAGGTATTTGTCTCAGGTATTCCTCCAGCTTTTATTTCTACCAATTTGTCTGAATTTTGCAAAGGTTTCTCATTATTTTCAGATTTCTCATTTTTTTCTTTTTCCACATGTGGCTTTTCTTTTGCCTCGCATATTACTGCAGGGATGGATTTGTCTCCATTATTAGGGGTATGTAACAAGACATAATATTTGTTTTTACCACCAAAACTCAGTTGGGCCTGATATTTAGAAAGGAAATCACACCTCAAAAAAGCACCATTGAGTGGTGCAGCAACTATTCCTACTGGATGAGTATAAAAACACTTTCCAATTTTAAACCTCAAATACATTGTGTATAATATGGTTTGACTTAGCCCAGAAACTCCTGAGAATATTATTGGTTCTGCATGTTTCAAAATTTTTTGTGGGACTATTCTGTTGTCTATTAAAGATACAGCAACTCCGCTGTCAAAAAAATAGGGGTAGGTGTCCTGAACAAATATGTATACTAACTCATGACTCCATAGTTCATTGACAGTGACACCCTGAGCTTGCCAGACTAACCATTTCCCCTAACATGGTTCGTCTTTAACAGTTTCCCTGGTTGTTGTTCTTCTTATCAGGGGTGGTAGGTCATGGATTGGTTTGACAAACCGGCCTGATATGATCGTTTTACCACAGCCGAAACACACTGGTTTCCCTTCTGCTGTCCTATAGGGTCTACTATCTGCCAAATTTCCCTTTTTCTAGTAATAATTCCACTGGGAAGACTTATCTCTACTTACTGTCATATCTAGGATATGGTGGTGGTTGAGGGGGTATTTCAGAACTCTTATGTTGTCCTTACCGCTTTATATGACTCATCATGTCCCTCATAGGTGTTATAACCACTCCACTGATTTACTTAACCTAGCAACCTCTGAAGAACCTACTTTCCCTTCTGTGTCATCAAACTGTGCTACCTTAGCAGGTGCACTATCACTTGCTGTTCCTAACTCACTTGTTAAAGCAAGTCTATTCTTTGCATAGTACAATCCCGCCTCAATATTACGTAAGTTCTGTATGAGTTGTTATACTGTGTCATTTTCCATAAGTGAAATTTTTCTATGATATCAGGCCTTAAGCCTCTCAAATTATATCTCACTTTGTTTTCCTCGGATATATAACTGTCCAGATTATGACACATGCTAATGATATCATAAGCGAACTCCTCTATAAATTCATTGTGTCCCTGAATGCGTAAATCATCTGGTTCTCCTACTCTTAGAAAAGCTTGTTTAAGAGCATTACTAAATGCCTGAAATGTAGCTAAATTCTCAGCCTGGGCACCTAAACCATCGTACAACCTTGCAGCAACACCTCACAGGAAGCTGGGCATGTATGTGACACACTTTTTGTCATCCCAGCCGTTAACCACAACTGCTCGCTTAAAGTTTTTAAGATACTCACTAACATCTTCTAAACGTTTCCCAAAATAGAAACCAGGATCAATAAAAAACCTATTTCCTTCCATATTGACTGTTTCTGTCTGTGTACCACTGATTACTATGTTGTTTGTGTCTACAATACATAAATGTTCACTGATACCTTATGTATCAGGATGTTCTGATTCTGTTTGCATAGGACTATCTAGAGTGATGCTTATGTCTGTAAATTTAGAACATTTATAATGACTACGAAGCTTCGATCCTGGAAACATAAAAAATAATAAATAAATCCTACCAAGATTAATTGGTCCACTTATTACACAAAATTGAAAATTAATCCACCAGTACAATATGTTAACTACTAAGGCCCATGGCCGGTTGACTTGAGTGAAAATAGAAAACAAATAAAAACAAATTCTTATGGACTTATGTTAAGCCTACTGCTATTTTTACTTCCACATCCTAAGGTATTATCAGGATACAATCAAAAATTAATTACTATAAGCATGCAATCCATTCAATCAATGGCTACTTATTTACAACCCCAACGAAAAACCAAACTACTACTGTAGCTACCTTAAACACCTACTATTATCACTACTTTTACTGACAGATGGCCAAATAAATCACTACAGGTACCAACAAAATAACAACATAATATCTGTGCCTACACCTTTTTGTCTGAAAACCCCAATAAGTGTGGATTTGGTAGGAAAAATTAAAAGAGAAATAAAGAAGAAAAACAAAATACATTAACTCTTAAATATCCACCTCAGACACTGCCCTAGCCTCCAATAATTTGTTGCAAGCCCCCTACTTCAATACCAAAAACGTCGCTGTCTGGAAGGCTGTAACCTAACCTTATTTTAAACAAAAAAAGAGAAGGGTAGGGTCGTATGTAAATCACTCGCTAATCGTCTTAATCTAGTAATCAAGACGAAACAAACTGAAACCTCTCTGAGAGGTACCTAATGGAGGTAGTTGGGGTGTGTCTTCTATTATGGTCCAGAGAACTTACATCTTACATTTAATGTTTAATTACCCATTGGCACGAATGAGAAATAAATAAAAAAATGTTGAATAAAAAGTTAACTTTCACCCAATACTCTCATGTTTATTAAGTTAAATTCATAAATACAAATGGTTAAGGGTAAGAGAAGGATAATTGCCTTAACTTTGCCATCTAAACAAAGGTATAAAATAAATAAATATATTTCCTTATCAAGGTTTATCAAAGTTGTATCATCATCATAAGCACTTGTTTACAAATGTTAGTAGGCAAAGTTGTATTTTAAAATGCAAAAGCAAGCTTCAAATTTCGCAAGATAAAGAGGCAAGAAAATAAGTTAAATAAAAAGTAAATTAAAGCTATGTCTAGGTCTCGAAAACAACAAATGAACTTGGCCATAGCCTTACCACCCATCTAGGTTAACTCACCCATGAGCATGCTGAGTAGTGACCATTACCACTGCCAGCAAGAGACTGCCCTTCTATTATGGCAACATTGCTATTTAAAACCTACTAAGTACAGAAGTAAAGTTGAAAATAAAACAAATAGAAAACATATCTGATTCTCGTCTGCTGGTCACATCCTGGCTCCTGGGGCCATCCTCCACGGCCGTCGACGTTCGATGCACGCCTCCCGAGCTCTAAACAACGACTCACACCAAAACAAAGTTATATCTTCTTCATAAACAGCCCGCTCGAAAACGTGGATAGAAAAATACTTCGTCGAAAGTATTTCACATCATTGTAAACAGTTGCGCGAACAAGAGCAACGCGTACCACACAAACAAGACACTCGCGTCACCTCAGCCTGGCCAACCTATTTTGTTACAAGGCTACTAAGTACTAACTCCCCAGGGTGCAGTCCGCCGCGAATGCACAGAGACAATTAAAGCCCTTCAGGCTAGGAACGGCAAAAAAAAAAAAAAAAAAAAAAAAAAAAAAAAAAAAGACGGGGAATGTGAAATGGAGAGAGAGAAAGAGAGAGATTAGACAGTTGGTAACAATGGGACTAGACTCAGTGGAGGCGAGAAAGGGAGGGGGAGGAATAGAGGACGGATGCGAACACAGCATCCCTGGCAAGGGGAAGGGAAGGTAGACAAAAGAGAGAGGCGGGAATGGGGGAAGAGTGGTATGATGCCTGGCATGAACAGTTACGTAATCGCGCTGGTCTGCTTACTTGATAATCGTCACCTGACCAATAGAACTGCTATCGTATGCACCAGCTGACCGGTGGCTAACCCAGCTTCAGCGAACTATACTCTGACAAATACTTACGTCATTTAAAAGTGAAGTGCGAAGTTTAATATCACGGGTAAGGATATCAGACGGCAAAGTTCGACAGTAACTAACTTTCATAGGTGCTTCAAACGAGGTTAAAAATGAGGTAATTTACCTTCTCGCTAAACGACTCGTTACAAACAACTCCGACTAACGATGATGTGATAATTAAGACATCTCATCAGAGTGAGATACAAAAATAAAGCTCCTAAAATGATCAAAGGTTGATTCACACTAGAGAAGATGAAATAAGCAATACATAATTAAATTACTGTTCAAGCGGGAAATATAGAGATCTTAAGAAAAAAAATACTGAATAAAATTTGTAATGTTGAAAAAACGGTCGCGACAATATTATGTCGTTCCAGAAATGTTAGAAAGAGACTAAAAAAACAAACAACGAAATACGAAAAAAAAGAAAAAAACAAGCCGAGTTGGCTGTGGTCAACACATCCATAAACCAAAACAACAGAACATGAACGATCCCATAAGGAATTAGTCCACAACAAATATAGGACAAAAATTAGTAATAATAAACAACCAAAAATAAATGTCGAAATACAAAACAAATTAATTTGTAAAACTCAGGACATGGCAATTAAGACAGCACAGACAATACTGGAACGAATACAATAATGGACACAAGACAGGATAACAACGACGACGTCACAGACAACACAAAACGATGAAGACACAAAGAACACAGTAGATTTACAAAGGCCGAATTTTCACGACGTTTCGGGAGCTGACATCTGCTCCCGCCTTCAGGTGAAGAAACTGTGAAAACTGGAAAAAATTGGACGGACAGTTTTATCAGCATCATACACTGCACTGAAACATAATGACAGCACACAGAACAGTTGTGCTGACAGAAATTTTGTGCAATAACATTAACAAGGAAACTACTTAAAACAGGTTCATTTGAAAAAGTTAATCTAAATAAAATAAAGACAGCAGCAAAATGAGAATCATGTTACGCACACTGTTTAAAGTTACCATGGCGAGAGAAAGGATAGTGATACTATATACTACCTATATTAGGCAGGTGGGGCTTGGTAACCTTTCAAGATATATATTTTAGAAAAACTATTTTCTGCACTAAAAATAGTAAAATATTGCAATTGGAATGGAAATGTGGAAAGAAACTTATGAGTAGATGCTTTATAAAGTTTGAAGACATGAAAATATTTAAATATTTGATCACAATTTTCAGGACATTTTAAAAAAATAGGTGAAACCTCCCATGGCAACCTGGACAACACAGACCACAATAAAAAAGTCAGTGGTGACATGCGGTTAGGTTTGATACCCCCAACTAATGCAATTGAAATTTTTAATCACTATCCTTGATCTCTTCAGAGCTATGGAGTCTGTTGCCTCTCTAAGCTTTGTATGTAAAAGTTTTATGCTAATGTCAGTAACACATCAAAACTAAACTTGTACGTGAAATACTGTACTGAAACAGTGACATAATACATTGGCAATACATTACTTTTAAGTGAGAATCGTCATCACATTCCCATCATTGCTCACAATAAACAGCATGGCTATTTCAGTGGCATCTTCCTCTTCCAGTTGTGGTTTTTAAGCTATTATATTAGTGTGTTTTTCAACTTTATGAACATCTTGCCTTGAAACAATTTAGAAAACGTTTAGTTGAATAATCAATAGGACCTAATATTTATTTTTAAATAGTTCAGTAACAACATATGAGGTGTTGCCTATAAAACTACTAAATGCCTTCAAGCCTACCAAACATGATGTAATAAGATAACTGAAGAAGTCATCCAACATAAATTAGATTAATAAGTTGTTCACACAACCTGGCATTTTGAAATTATGGTAAACCTAAACAAACACACAGATCTGCAACTTCGAAGGATTCCTTTCAGTAAGAAATTAAAACTTTACATAAAAACATCGCAGCATTTTAGGTGTTGGTATGTGTACCTGATATCAAGTTTATAAGGACTTAGATAGTTAATGTCTACAGTTCCATATTACTGTCTTTATTGATGTACTATATTTCAAAATCTTTGCCAACTACATACAATTTAACACAATCAAAAGAGCACAGTGAAACACAATGATTAAGGACGACTGTGTACAACCACATTACGAAGAGGTAATAGAGCTTAAGATTTACATTTTATTCTAAACTTAATGGTGAACACACATTTATTATGATGCAGTAATGCTTTTATACGACACATTTCAATCCTAATTCTGTTATTTCTCTCCAAAAACACAAAATAACAAAAAAATATATATGCTGTTATAAAATAATACAACTTTTAAGATATAGCATACAATAAATGTATATTTATTTTGAATTCCGATCATTTAAATTCTCAATGGCCAGTTCCTAAATGTCTTGATTGAAGTCTTGCTTATATGACGACATGCATAATATTTCTAACAGAATAATTAAGTAGTTATAAAATCTGAACAGTTTATCAACATACCTTAATCATATGTTTAACTAATCAGTGAGTTGGGTGAATGTAGCAGCCTTGCAAAGATGTATCGATGTGCAATTAGCTGAGTTAATAAATTCAATATTTAGTTTTCACGTGCTGGTTGTAGAAATTATAAAAATTAATGGCAGTAAGCAATCGAGATTTGTTTTTGTTTTTTCGTGAATAATTTTTCTTACACAGAAGCTATTTGTAATACTTCTCTATGCATGTCATTTAAAATACATGAGTGTAAGTTCATGAATAGTGTCTAACAATAGAAACTTTCTGTTTAACACTAATATTTTACTGGCACTCTATTACAACATTTAAGGCACAGGAAATAAATATTTGTTGCCGTGGGAGAGTTATAAACAAGAAATCCTGCTTCTTACAAATTGAATTGCAAATTCTTTCCATGAGAAATATTCCTGACTATTTGAAACAAAAGGATAGGCTAATCGCAGTTACATGAAGGAAGAAGGACACGTAAAAGGCGCTGGCAGTATATGGGCATTTCCTCAAAAATTAATAAGCCTTTAACTGTGGCATCATAAAGCATGTCAAAGTTATAAGGTATATTTAAATAAAAAGTTTGTTTAGATGTGTGAAGAGACAAATGTGAAATTTTTTTATAAACTTACTGGTATATACAAATTTACACGCAGCAATGAAATCGTCTTTGGAAGTAATGTTCGACAGATGATAGAACAGGACTACGGATAAAAGAAACTATTTCGGTACATGTTATGTTTACGTAATACACACTGGAAAACTATTGTTGCTCACACACTACAAAGAGGACAAGTCCATATATTAAACTCAGTTCTAATAACTCAACCACAAAATACTCATTGCGTTGGTAATTCGTGTGCATTTAGGTTAAGTTCTCTTAAACACATTCCAATTAATGGCAAGTGTCATAATGAAAAACAGTAAAATGTTCACGAATATAATTTCTAAGCAATGCCACATACCTACACTATTTTTGATGCAACAAGTTTCCAAAATGCAACCAAAAAGTATATGTATAATTTATAACTTTCTAAGGAATTTGGTTAGGCATGTGTCTTACAAACGAAATTCTACTCATATTATCCTCTGCATATGCTACGAGCACTGTAGTTGAGTCCAGCGGCACATCACCAGATTTTCTGTGTAACGATTCACGCCAACCAGCCTTTCATTTCTAGTATGCAAATTGGATTTCGCATTGGTAACTGTAATGTTGCTGAACAACTGTTTCTCAGTACGTGAAATAAAGGTAAATTAATTACAAGTTCCGGAATCATAGTTGAGAATGAATTGAAAGAATGTGGAACAAAGAAAACAGATAATATCAGCTAATTTAATTAATTTAGATGTTTCACATTTCCTTGAAAATTGACACACAATATGCCTGGCGTGCATGTGTCTTACGCTCGTAAATATATAAATAACCCGAGGCCCAACAGCATGTTAGAGCGTGTTTCATACTGTGCTACTGTAGCGTACATGAAGTTTAAGGAAATGCATACATGCCAGAGACTCAAACCTGGCGCGCGGACAGTAGGAATACAGGATGTTCCAAAATGACCTTTACATCTTTGACTGCTAATATCAAAAACACTAAAACAGATAGAAACAATGTTCATACACACCAGAAGTTTTAGTACCCATTTAGGAAAGTTTAATGTGAGCAACATCTGTAGTATGCAGGATATCTAAGCGATATTCCTGTTCCGCCCAGGTCCTGCCTAGCAAGTCTGCATTAATCTGTTCAGTTGCTGCTGTTACGCATACTCGAAGTTCCCGCAGGTCCGCCCTGGAGTGTGGTAGACCACATCCTTCATAAAGCCACATAAGAAAGAATCCAGTGGGATGATGTCTGGAGACCTTGAGGGCCAGGGAATGGGTCCTCCTCCACCAACCCAGTGACCTGGACATTTGTCTTCCAAAGCAGCCCTAACGACCAAGCCCCAGTGAGGAGGAGCACCATCCTGCCGCGATGTCAGGTGGCAATCTTTGATCTGTGGAAATGCGAACTGTTCCGACATATCCAGGTTAACAGCCGAGGTTAATTAGGCTTCTGCAAAGAAAAAGGGCCCTATCACACGATAATGTAACAGACCACGCCAGACGTTCAACTTCAGACTGTCTCGTACGATTTCCATGATAAAGTGGGGGTTCTCAGAGCCCATATATCCACACGTTGTGGCGGTTTGCCTTCCCGGACACATGAAAACAAGCTTCGTCGGTGAACATCACTTTTTTCAGAAAGTCTGGGTCGTCATCAATGTGGCTCAGAATGTCAGCTGCAAATTATTTGCGTTTTGCTGTCATCAGGTTGAATTGCATGCAGCAGTTGCACCATGTAGGCATGCAGCTTCAGTCTCTTGTGCAGCATCATGTGCACCGTGGTTGTTGGTAGCTGCAACTGTCGAGAAGAACAACGGATTGATTTGGAGGGACTTCGGATGAATGCCTGTTGCACACGTTCCACATCTGCATCACTGGTGCTTGGTCGTCCTGAACTCGTCCTCTTTAAGACACTTCCAGTTTCCTTGAACCTCCTGTACCATGCTCTGATAGTCGGACATAATGGTGGCGTGTCTCTGTAATGTGTCCGGAACTTCCGCTGGACTTGGGTGTCAGATCTGGTTTCCATAAACCACGAGACACACTATGCCATCTGCTGGAGGGTGGCCACTATCGTCAGTGACTAACCTGCATAAACAATCACTAAATGAAACTTCAGGTGTGTATGTACATTGTGGCACAAACCTCACATTTCTATCATTTTCAGTTTTTTTGTTTATATTAGCAGTCAAAGTTGTAAAGATCATTTTGGAACATCCTGTAAATCGAAGAATTTCATCATACTCTGGTACCATCATAAAGTGTGGGTAGTGATTGCGATATTATCATCATCAAAGTAAGAATCCTTTCATTCCTCATAGAGAACAAAACATCAAATTATGCTGTAAATATTTAAATTTGTTATTTTATTTAGATTGATGACATATAAATTCCTTTACTTTTGGCTGTTCTATTATTTGAGTAATTCATGAAATTTGTACACTAATTACTATGATTTAGATAATTTTTCCAAATATTTTCTCTGAGTGTGAAAAAAATTATTTATTTTATTTATAATAATAGTGAAACACTGTAATTAATAATATGAATATATTGATTTGGTATAATATAGAAAATTAGTAGGTGATGGAGGAAGCAGTTATACCTTGCCACCGAGCAGTTACCCATTTACAAGTGTAAGTATTGTAAGGTTATGTCAAGTCCTCTACCTATTTACCTTACAATTAATTTGAGGGCTAATTTGAAAGCAAGAGAAAATGCAATCGGTGTCTGAGAACACAATTTGTGCCTCAGTGGAGTTAAACATGCCCGATTCCCAGAGAGCAATAACACGAGGTTTCATTTTATTATAATTTTAACTGACCATTTATGTTTATAATTCCCTACACAGTGGTAATGCTCGGAGGGAACCATACCAGGTAAAACTAGACTACCTTAAGAAGCAAATTGTGTTTGAGACGTTTATCATTCGCTAACGAGTGATGATGGTGCGACCATTCAAAATATGTGGGTTCGCGACCTGGTTTACCACATTAGCGACCGACTATTAAATTCTGGATATGGCTTCTCAGTTCGCATCATAACGTTACACGGCGGGTATGTGTGGGTTTAATCTTTTGGTAGCTCAATGCGATACGAGAAACGTATAGGCACTCCAGTATTAAATATTATTCTAGGCTTGTTGATGGCTAGTGTTATGAGTAATTGGTAAATTCTGGATGTCGTCGTTTACTGGGCGTCTACTGTCTACTTCTATGGTTGGGAAGCCTCGTCAGTTGAAAGACGTCGCCCCTGGGATGGCTGAATCAGTTGTACAGGGCAACCGGTCGGGTCGACTGGGCAGTACGACGGAGTAGGACCTGAATTCGTCTCTCTTGATGGTGCGAAACTAGCCCTGGTCACCGGCGATAGGATGAAACTCCCTGCAGGCGGCCCTCAGAACCTGGACAGTAGCCCCGAACGATGACCCTCCTGGCGGACCTCGTCGAAGATAGTTCTCGACGATCGCTCTCGACGAGAAGTTCACTGCATTCGGCGTTTTGCCTCCATCCGGTATCAATTCATTACTGACACAGTGGACTTCTTAGTAGACCTCTTCATATTGAGCTTTGTCGTCCTTCTCGATGGCTACGATCGTCGAAAAATCCCTTCCGTCGCCTTCCTTAACTCCCGTTATTTTCTTTTTTCTCGAACATTCCTTTTTTTTTTTAATGTTCCACAACTTCGCACACCTCGCTTCTCTTATCCAATATTGCAACCTCTAGTCGCTATCGATAGTATGGAAAACTAGGTCACAGTACGCGATGGTGATCAAGTGAAACTACTTTCATAGGTAGAAACCTGGAGACCATTACCACTGATAAATTCTATTTCAATATAAAGTACAAAAACAGGAACGTGTAGTAAAATAACACGGCTCGAGGTGTCTACGGCCAAAGATACTTAAGTATACATAGACAAACAAACGTCAATATCCCTTAACATAAACAAAACATGCGGATATATATAAACAATCAAATGCTATGTTACAGACACCCCTGCCAGACGGATGAAGAGTTTAGTCTGTCCAGTATCAACTTTTCAATCGTCGATCATACGTAACATTAACCATGAATTGTTTAGTTCCTAATTCCATTATAACATTAAGTGGTAACATTGAAAAATAAATTACATTTACAATCCCAACCTTTGTTTCAATAATATGGAAAAAAACAACGTAAAATAATTTATAATCTTGTGAACATCACATGCTATAAACAATCGCAAATGTTTAACATCTTTAAGTAGCATGTTCACACTTCGTTTCGTTATTAGAGTCTCTTAGCTCTCCTTTACAGTACTTGCGGTAACTGACGACGTACCTAACAGTTTAAAACAACAAATAAATAATAACGATGTTATAGAAACAAACAAATGGACATCGCCAATTAGGTTTAAATACAGTTATAGATTTACAAAAATACTAATAACTTTATATTCAAATACGACATAGTTATTAGTTCTCCTTTATAAAGGCTCAATTATCAACATTGTTCATCAATCAGATGAGCTTCACACACAATATATACACATGCAGACAATTTGATTTCCGGGTGTTATCCAGAAACTGTTTTATTGCATGGCGCAACCACTATATTTGCACCATGCCCCTTAAGCACGGCGAAATCTCCTTACGTTGCTTCCATCGCAGCAACGCCAAAGCCCAACGTCGATCGTACAGCGTCATTATTTCTCAAATAGTTCTAGAGGGCAGTTTATTTTCCACCGAGAAATAAACAGCAGTTTGTTTACTCCACACAAGCAAAGATAGCACATACGGTCTTTGTCTTCCACGAAAGTTTATTGTATCATCTGATAACTCAATTCTAACAGCAGCTTTTGCACTCGACAATATGGCTCCGGCAAACATTTCTGTCTTTTATCCGCGGATACTTTGTCGGGTCGCTCGCCATATCGACATGGTCACACCCTAACCATGAATGAGACTGTCAGAGCGTAGCTGTATATTTAACAAGGAAACAAAATCTGCATATTACAGAAACAAGTGTTCTTCATTTTTAAAGTGTAAAATGAAATTAATTCTAAATGAGGTGAAATGAATAGTGAAATGTCCTATGTTAGGCTCAGTAGTCTAAAATTGACTCGGAATAATATATATCCATTTTCGTTTATTAGCCCTGGCGTAATAGTATCTCCTGTATACATTTGCAGACATCAAATTATTGCGAGGACTTGCATAACTCAAAATCACAGAAAAGGGTTTAGGTCTCCAACAAGGGTTCACTGTTTCAATTATGGCCAACTTATCCAGTTTTCCACGAAATAAATGCTACAATTTCCCATAACGCTTCCAAGTACTCTACGTTAATTCACAGTATAATATTCCACTGATATTTGACTCGGACCGGGAGTTCTTGAACTCCTATAAGACACAGAGGTTCTGCTTTACTCATCAACAATCGTGACATGCGATACAATGGCGTAAGTGAAAACACAACAAATCGGTACCCATGCCGATGCTAAACAAAGTCAACTGGGAAAACACACTTCCAGGACCAAATATCACCACAACGCCTGCAACTTAGGCAAATCACACCACAATCCATTCATGCAGTATACTCATTCTTTTCATGTACCACAGACTTAACCCCATCAAAATTCTTGGTAATCAGTACTGTAAATTTACCTTAACATACTCAGTCTTTACGTTCTTCTTCCGCAATTACATACTTGCTCAACTGCGTCAAATTGTATCGGCCTTTCACTTCATTCGTGTCTGGATTTATTAATTCATAGCAATTATTCTTGATGACTTTGTTGACCTAGTACGCACCTTCATACAATATTTACAGTTTCTTGGTAACCCCGGCCCAAAATTGTGATATAGGATGTTTCCTAATCAACACCAGGTCTCCTATTTCAAATTTACTGACTTTTGATGTCTTGCTGTATTTGTTTCTTCTTTTTCGCCGTTGCTACTAGAAGACTACTGACTAACTTGTTTATTTCTTCTTTCACACTCTTGTCATCCATATTTTCCGTAGTACCGTCGAGATTTCCTGTGTCGAATCGTGGGATCGTCATTGAGGTCAGTACTTCAAATGGTGTGAACTTGGTAGAGACATGTACGGTGTGATTCATAACTAGTTCTACCAAAACCAATTTATCTCTCCTGTTTTGTTGATTGTTATGGCAGTGGATTCTCAAAACGGTGCCCAGAGATCGCATTCTTTGCTCCACGACGCTAGACTGTGGGTGATACACCGACGTGGTTGTTGGCTTGATGTTTAACAACTTCAACCCTTCTTGCCACGTTTTACCTGTAAATTGGGTTCCATTGTCCGATACTATACATGTAGTCTTACCAACATTCTTGACGAATAACTTGACTTTGGATAACAAAATCTCAGTGTTAGCCTTCACTATGGCATACAATTTCGTAAACTTAGAATAAACTTCCATCATTAAGAAAACCTACTTTACCTCTGCCTTCGATAGAGGTAATGGACCTCACAGGGCAACTGACACCATTTCAAACGGCTGCTTAGGAATGATGGATTGTAGTTCGCCTTGTAAATGTTCATTAGTATGATTGGCTTTCTGGCAAAGATCGCAGGCTGCTATCAGCTTCGATACTGTCCTCTGTAGCTTCACACAGTAGAAATGTCTCTTCACCGCGTCGCAAACCTTGTTTACTCCCGCATGACTTAGGAAAGTATGAGTTCTCCACACCAATTCATTTACTAGAGTGCTCGGAATTACTGGTTTCCAGTGTTCTTCGAAAACTTCTC